>JAUELF010241161.1:0-12596 GCA_031471495.1 Clinocardium nuttallii
AAAAAGTGGAAAACATTGTGGCAAAAGGAGAAATTGCACGTTTTGTGCAATTTCTTCTTTTGTCACTATGTTTTCTATAAGCCGTCTGCTGCAGAGGCGTCAGAACGCGTCTATATAAGGGAAAGGGTTAAATAACTTAAAGAACGCACGCAAACCCTATATTGTTCTTTCAAAGAGGAAGCGAAATTGAATGAGACGTACCGTGAGAAAACCAGCAAAATGTATCTGCGTAATGTGTTGACCCAGATCAACCTGCGCAGTTCGTGGAGGTTAATCTGGGCCGACAAATTCCGTCTCAGGGGGATAGAGGTATAGAGTAATGATTCCTGAGACAGAAAATCCATAGGAGGCGAACATGGTTTGTCCGGGTTACCCTGCGCGGCCTGCTTATGCTGATCCGGGTCGATATATTACGCAAAGTCGTTGGTTTTCTCGCGTGACGGCTCAAATGACGTCGTATGCTTAATTACCGAAACGGCCATGCCTTTAGATTTGAGGTAATAACCAGAAGAGCGTGTCATCAGAAAATAAATAGTCTCACTATAATATTTTAAATAAAAGTTTTAAGAAAAGTTTACCGCTATCAGAAACAGGGGGCAATTATTTCGAACTGATGTCGGCCAATATTGACAAAAGACAATACCATTTACTTTTGAGTCAATATGGAAAGGCATTCGTAATGCTAACCCCGCAACCATGAGCGCCAAAAGGGATAGCCATTACTACCATCGTTAAGATACAAGTTAATTAAAATATGTGTTAAGAAGACAAAAGTATGCATGTTTGTTAAATATAAAACGTCAAGTTTATTCCTTTTATTTTCCAACTCATATTTGATAAAATGTGCTTTTGTAAAAAAGACTCGAATCAGTCTCCTTGCCGATTCGGGTTTTCTTCGTATGTAGATATTAACCCTTTCCCTCATACGACAATTCTGCAGCAGACGACTTTGTACATATTTTGTCAAAAACTAGAAAATCTCTGTAATTGAATGGTTAACCTATGACTAAAAGTGGAAAACATTGTTGCAAAAGGAGAAATTGCACGTTTTGTGCAATTTCTTCCTTTGTCACTATGTTTTCAAAACGCCGTCTGCTGCAGAGGCGTCAGAAAGCGTCTATATCAGGGAAAGGTGTAACATTTTCATGTCCAATGGCTGGTAGCATGTGTCCGAGTTTGACAGTGATTTGATACATGATAGATTTTATGGTAAGTGGCATATACAATATGTATTTATATAGGGGTCATGAGTATACGCATCTAGGCATGGTCATTCATTGTTCCGGCGATGCATTCAACTTCAATATGGACAGGAAGATGGCCTGAGAAGAATTTTGCGTTGCGTGCTTGTTAGAATGAACAAGGAAACAGGTTGGTATGTGAACAGGTTGCTATAAAATACTGTTGAAATAGTTAATTCTGCATGGCGAGGGTAAATAAACCCAATATATATATACAATGTATACTGTTGAAAATAGTGTTGAATTCCAATCTGTTAAAGAAAGCTTGCCAAATATTATCCCTTTCCCTCATAAAGACGCTTTTTGACGCCCATGCAGCACTTAATATGCTCATTATGAGTAATTTCACCTTTTATCACAATGCTTTCAAATTTATTGAATTTTTTTAATAATTTATATAGATTTTCCACATAAGTGACTAATTGTTTTCGAAGCCGTCTGTTGCAAATTTGGTGTATATGTGAGAAAGTGTTATGTGGTCGGAACATAATTATACCATAAGTGTCAAATTAAAAAAACAAACTTAACCTTTTCCCTCATATAGACACTTTCTAATGCCTCTGCAGCAGACAGCTTTTTGAAAACACAGTGACAAAAGAAGACATTGCTCAAAACGAGCAATTTCTCCGTTTGCTACAATGTTTTCCACTTTTAGTCATAGGTTATCCTTTCAATTATAGAGATTTTCAATATTTTGCAAAATATGTTCAAAGTCGTCTGCTGCAGAATTGTCTCATATGAGGGTAAGGGTTAAAAGGAGTCAAAGACATTATATGTGAACAATGGAATACAAACAAATGATTACCAACTATAACCGAAGTCAAAAATTGATGTGAAGTCGTCAAACATCATGCAATTTCTAAGCATGGTCCACTCATAATTATACACGGTGCCTATATTATGTATCCCAAATTTCAACTAATGGCAATAGTGCATTATCGAGTCAACTAAGATTGAGTTCAATCATAATACATAATGATCTATGATGCAAAGGGTAACAGAAACATAAAAGAAAATTGATTTCATTTCGTAACTCGTTTATAAAGCTAAAGAACAACGGTGTACTTTTGTTAAACATTTTCTAAGAAAGAAATGAGATTTGAAAGCACTGTTGCACAAAACATTGCTGCTAAATGTGTACATTTAGATAAAATAGGCTGGAGGATCAACTTCATCGCTTTCGCCACTTGTCAACACCTCTCGTTGGTTTTAGCAGAGACATGTAAATAATTAACAAGCTGCTTTACTTACGTTTGAGCAATGCCAAATGCATCAAAGCACCCAACAAAGAAATCCCTTTTCCTGATTCGAATGTCTTCTTCACTGATTTGATATCGACCAAGGGAGAACGATCCATCATTTCTAAAAGGGTTACCGCCAGTAAGTTCTATTCTGCTGGACTTGAAGCCGTCATCATTTACAACGTACAGCATGAGAATCTTGGTTTTTCTGTGATAAGTCATGACCACGAAGTGCCAGACATTGTCCTCCAGTTGTATATCGGTATACCATTTATTTTGTCCAAACACCACCATCAAATAACCCGTCTCGTTGTACTCTAAACTGAATGTCCTCTTTATAGTGTAGGACATCATGGTTCCATAACAGTTGTTACACGTCTTTACATAAAACATGACTGTAGCCTCCTTGGGCTTATCAGCAAAGAAACTAACATTGGTAACGTAGGCACTGGCCCTATTACAGCAGATAGCCTGTCCGGCATAAGTGTTAGAAATGTCTGTTGTGTCTGCAGTGTCATAATTTGAGAAATCTGCATCATACGCAACCTGTAATATAAGAGGGAAATGCATGCGTATAAACCAATTGGAGTAAATTCACACGAAAACAGACATTTACTACCTGTGAATATACAGATCAACGTGAAACCTTCAAGGAGTCTGGTCTGAGTAGTTCCCGTTCTCAAAACAAATAAAAAAGAACTTATTAACATGGGTAACTGTTCTTGCAATATATTGGTCTACCTTTTACAACCATCCTTATCTGAACGAAGTGCTGATAATAAAAGGGTATGACTGACATCTACATCAAAGAACTCTTGTAACTTACTATTGTGAAATAATCTAACCGGTCACCCATCTTATAAGATCATTTTGACATATCTGCAAGAACCATCATTGTGTGTCCTCTCAGTGTTTTTACTTCAAGTGAAATAATGCGTCTCTTCATGCGTTTAGATGATTTGAATTTCAAAGACTCTAAATGTAATCTAATGCATGCATGTTTATAAATTACCGATTGATTGTGTTTTTACACTGCTTTCAACAATAATTCAGTTCCATTACAGCATTCTCTGGGAAAGTTACCAGTACTTTTGGTCCATTATTCCTGACAACAGCCAGTCAGTCGTAATGCTAACCCCACAACGCTAAGCGGCATAAGGGCAGCCATTACTTCCATTTTCAAAGCCTTTATACGTTACAAAAGGCAATATGATAAACGATATTTTGGGTAAATGGATGATTCACACAGATCATTACTAAATAAATAATTGAGCTGTCCCACAAGAAAACCAACATTGTGGACTCTACATAAAGTATCAACTCGGATCAGCCTAAGCCTGCCGCGTAGGCTTACCTGGATAAGCACCTTTCACCTCCTATGAATTTTCTCTTTCAGGAATCATTACTCTATCCCCCTTAGATGGAATGTGTCAGTTTAGCTAAGTCTGCGCAGACTGCACAGGCTGATCTGGGTCGATACAGTATACAAACCTAAATGTTGGTTTTCTCGCAGGACGGCTCAAATGTAAGAAATAAACTAAAGCTTACATAGGTTTGTGAGGCGTTTTCTGGAGCTGTATACGATGAATCGTTGAATGGAACATAATCTCTCTTCACCATTAAGTCCAACGACGAGGGTACAATATCACACAATCCAATGAAGTAGTTGGCGGAGCGTTCCATCTTTATGATTGCTCGGAGTGTCAACCACCCTCTCTTGATGACGATCGTAGTGTTGTAATCTTTTATTGAAATCTCAATTTCCTTTGCATTATTTTGCTGCAAATACATCTCGCCTATGGTTTCATTAAATTTTGAATTCTTTTTCCAAAGTGAGCCATTGATGTATGTTCTCATTCTTGGGGAACCAGACTTTGTTGTACCAGTTCTGTTTTTGCGTATGTCGATAACTGCTTCCTTATACGTTATGTATGCTCTCTCAATGGCAAAGAAGTCGGTATTGTTTTTCACAGTCTGTGCTTGTCTTATCTGGAAAAAAAACCTTTGAGCTGTAGCTGTAAACTCGATATACATATCAGAAGTAGTTCAGGACTATATTGGGTAGTAAACATTTCTTGGTTATGTGATGTAGTTAAAAACATGCATATCTGCAGCAGATGACTTTGATTCTTTCTAGACCAAAGTCGTCTGCTGCAGAGGCGTCATACAAGGGTCTGTATGTGTAAAAGGGTTAATTCATACAAGAAGTATGTCACAAATGATGTGTATTTACTCTTGACCAATCATTGTCTATATTTTTAAAAAGCTGAATAGGGCCTGATTGATGTACGCATTAAGCATAAATATTAAGCTTGAACGGAACTAGACTGAAGAATGGTATTTTTGCTAATAATTGCCCAAACTGTCCTTTATTCAAGCCTCAATGCATTTCTAAGAATATTGTACTTTTTAATTTGAAAAAGTATGAAATGACATAAAATGAAGCTTTTGTTACACAAGTATGAATTGATCATGGATTATTTCCCCCCTTTTTCCCATATCTATTTTTCAAACACATCTGCTGCAACCAAAATGTTTCTATCCGGGAAATATTACAATATCACTAGTTTTCCTGGTGATATTTGAATATGCAATTAATTCCTCTTTCTTATTCAACGAATTAGGAATACCCATTGGCTAAGTGGTTAGCGTCGGAAATTTTGGAACCGGGTATCCTGGGATCGATCCCGAATCATGGCAGTGCGGTCATGGTGGGGTGCCCATTGGCAAAGAAGACAGTACTAGTTTGTTTACCCAGGGATCATGATTAAGTGCACTGTTGCCATATGATATAACTAAAATTGTTCTAAGCGGCATAAAATCCAAATAAAACAACAACAATTATTATACGGGTCAATGCATTGTTCAACGGCATAATAACTAGACCATTATGTTCGAAAATTCTCTACGTACTAGCAAACAGTCGGTGTTTATGTAAAAAATAACACTAGACATTATTAAATGCTGTGCGAAATATCATTCTGATTCAAAGTAGCTTGGGCACAGGACAGGTTACATTTTAATTTTGTTGTGACGTGCATGGATTTATCCTGAGATTGACACACAAACTGCAGTCTGGTAGGTTTGGTACTGTCAGTGAACATGAAATTTGTCAAAAGTTAAAAAAAGACTATAAAGGTAGGTTTCTATTAGGTTTTTCTCGCAGTGTCTTAGAAACATTTGAAAAATACATTCACTGAAAAGTGAGCGGAACGATGTTATTAAAATCTGCAATTGTACATTTATATTTCAAATAAAAGTGTACAAATAAATAGGTTTTGCCTACCAATATCTTAGTTAGTTAACCCTTTCCCTCATACAACAATTCTGAAGCAGATGACTTTGAACATATTTTGTCAAAAAATAGAAAATCTCTATAATTGAATGGATAACCTATGACTAAACGTGGAAAACATTGTGGCAAAAAGAGATATTGCTCGTTTTGAGCAATTTCTTCTTTTGTCACTATGTTTTCAAAAAGCCGTCTGCTGCAGAGGCATCAGCAAGCGTTTATTTGAGGGAAAGGGTAAATGTTATAACACATAACTAGATAATATTGACCTCATTATGACATTAAAAGTGTTATCATCATATGAGGCAAGTTCTTACAACTTGTATTGCACTGCTTCTGAGGTGTAGTGGTAAAGCGTCCGTACATGGTTAAGGCGTCATTTGCGCTAATGGTTGAGGGGTTAGCATTAAGACTGACTTGCTGGTATCAGGATAAAATATACCAGTAGTACTGGTATCTTACTAAGAAAACGACGTGATATAAGTGGCATATTGTTGAAAGCGGCGTAAAGCACCGCATGTCAAACAAATTGTATTTAATCACCCTCAACGTATGCTTCCTTTTAACTCTACAAGCGCTTGCGTCGATATTGAGGAGGATCCAATGTTGGACACAGCACTCACAGGAATCGAACTCGAAACTTGAGATTGTGGAGTCGTCGCTCTTCCTCTAAGCTTTCATGAGTAGGTGAACTGGCCGTCGTGATATGAACATGTTAAACACGGCGTTAAATCCCAATCAATCCTCTAAGCTGTAAGTGAAAAGCTAGTTCAATCAAATGTCATAATCGTTATTAATTTATAAGGAAAGTCAGACAAAAAGCATATACGAACACAATCCCATATGTATAGTTAATCATATTAGAAGACAAAAACTGGTGATTGGATCTTGAAAGAACGTTTATTCCTTCACTTCATATAAACACTTTCTGACGCCTCTGCAGCAGACTGCTCATTAAAATCATGCCGACAAAAGAAGAAATTGCTCAAGACGAGCAATTTCTCCTTTTTTCACCATGTTTTCAGCTATACTCAATTATTGTTATTTAAATTAAAGGGATTTACTGTACGTTTGCTTAGACGTTTTCAAACTCGTCTACTTCAGACTTGTAGTATGTTGGAAAGGGTTAACTGTTTGTCCGCTTCCAACATACATACGCTCTCTAACGCCTCTATAGCACATAATCGTTGAATACATAGTGGCAAAATGCGAAATTGCTCATGTTGAGCAATTGCTTCATTTGCAACAATGTTTTAAACTTTATTCAATTATTGATTTTCGTTTATAGAAATATTCATAATGTACAATATGTACTTAAGCGCCAGAGTTTTCAACTATGTTCAAAAATCGCTCTTACGTTGCTGGAATATTTGCTGACTTTTAAAATACCGTGTCAAAGGGTATGACGTACTTTTATAGTATTATAGTTTCTGAACAATTTAACAAACTGCGTCGTTTTGATACCGTTGTAGTTTTACGATGGGATAGATATATATATATTGGATATTGTGTAAAAATAAAGATTTGTTCTTAAAGACCGTTACTCAATCGTTTTCCTGAAGTCAAACGACGTTGAACACCCTATGCTGCAGGCGACTTTTGAAAACAGTGTGAGGGATGAGAAATTGCTTTGACCGTATGAGCGATGTTATGCGAAAGCAGACATTGGCGACCAGTGTAGCTCCAGATCCGCAGCATATATGCTCAGCATTTATACATCTGCTTTTTCATATCAATTCTACATATGTCAACAATTCAATACCAGAGGTCCAGATAATGAGCTCTTTTCCCAACAATTTCTCTCTTATTATCCAACGAAACCCTATGTTGTGGGTACTCATAAGAATCGTAGGTGAACTGGTCGTCATGATAATAAATGGTGAATAAAACAGCTTTAAACTCCTTCTTACTCCCTGCTTAAATAGTTTAAAAACAAATCTAAAATGAGCCGTCCTACGAGAAAACCAATATAATGGCATATGTGTAATGTGTCGACCAGATCAGCCTGTGCTGATCTGGGCCGACTCATTCCGTCTCCGAGGGATAGAGGTATAGAGCAACGATCCCTGAAGCAGACACTCCCCAAGAGGTGAAAAATTGTCTGTCCGGGTTAGCCTGCGCGGCATGCTTAGGCGGAACAGGGTCGATGTTTTACGCAGAGACCACACTATTAGTTTCCTCGCGGGACAGCTCAAATATAGTTTTGTGGACAAGGAACACATTGATTCTGTTAAACACTTTCTCCAATTCCTGACATGTTTTCAAACGTGAGTTAGTTTAAATACATCTGGCTACGTCTGTTAAATGGAGACAGTTTGAAGTGTCAATAAAACGTTTCTATTTCTTTAAATAGCATTTTCATGTCTTTCTCTTAAATAGTAAAGTGGACCCCAGGGGGGCGCCTTTTTCATATTTTCCCCTGAATTTGAACTTCGACAAAAAAAAGAAGGAGACGAGGTTTCAAAACGTGTTAGATGTGTCGGGTGAAATAGTGTATTGTTAGATGTGTCGGGTGAAATAGTGTATTGTTTCACGTTTTAACCCTTTCCCAAAATGCACCAAATCAGCAGCAGGTGACTATAAAAACTTGTTAGGAAAACATCTATAACTCGCGGCAAGTATAAATTTGGAAAAAATTGTTTTCAAAATCGTCTATTTGTCGGTAAAGTTGATACTAAGAACAGAACAAGACGGATGTTTTAATTTGAACTTAAGCATTAATTGTTCATGGTTGATATACACAAATATACACAAGGAAAGTCTTAATATATACATATAGACATACACAATTAAATATATAAATATATATACATATATACACATTAATATTACTATTATTTTGTCCTTACCCTCGCCATTCAGAATTAACTATTTGGCGAGAAATATATACACACATATTACATACACACACACATATATATACACATATGTATTACATACACACATATTTCAAGATAGACTGTGTTAAAGGCCGCACACATAATATGTTCCGCTTTCAAATGGAGAATTCAGCCGTTCCGCGAGAAAACCAACATAATGGCATCTGCGTTATGTATCGACCAGATCAGTCTGCGCTGTCCATGCAGACTGATCCGGGCACATTCCGTTTCAGGAGGATAGAGATATGGAGTGACGATTTCTGAAACAGAAAATCCACAGAAGGCGAAAAGTGTCTATCCGGGTAAGCCTGCGAGGCATGCTAAGGCTAATCCGGGTCGATACTTTACGCAGAGTCCATAAAGTTGGTTTTCTCGCGAGACGGCTCTATTATGTTGTCTTGGGGCAAAACGAGGGCATTAATATTGTGTTCTTTACGTCATTAAAAGTTCTATAAACTTGAACATACAATGTACATGGACGTCGTTCATAAGAGTTTCAGGACAGAGCTAATGATGCCCACACCCTCGTTAGAGTATTCCGAGGGCTTGGCGTGAAACGGTTGTAATTAAAATTGGTATTTTATTAACAAGGTTAATCACCTCGCCATGAAGTCTTGATAAGCGTTTAAGCAGTTATCTTGTAAATGCCAATGCTCGTACCTAAATGGTACTTCAATTTGCCTTGTTTACAAAGGGATCAAATTGTCCCTTAACTAGGGTTTTCAAAATAGGTCTTTGGTTACAACCGTTTCACGCCAAGGCCTCGATTCGCTTTCTGTCGATATCTTCCCTTTCTGTGTTTTATGTGGAACAGTTAAAATGTGAATAAATGAATACTTTATTCTACAGTAGACGATTATTAAAGGTTTATACCAAGATTTATGAACCCCGGAACAATGCTATATTTACCTAACTAAAGGGGAATTTCCGAGTTTAAGCTGCTTTTACTGTCATATTATATAAACATATTAACCACTTGATGGTACGCACACAAAAGATTATTGAGATAAAACAACATTTAAGCCGTCCCATGAGAAAAACCAACATTATGGACTATGCGTAATGTATCGACCCATATCATCCTTAACAGTCCGCGTAAGCAAATCCGGACCGACACATTCCGTCTCAAGGGGAATTAAGGTATATATGTATGAGTGACAGTATGGCTCCTGAAACAGCAAATCCAACGAAGGCATGCATAGGCTGATCCGGGTCGATACTTAACATCCACAATGTTAGTTTTCTCGTGGAACGGCTCATTTCTTCATTGTTTGAATTACGTCTTTATTGTAACTTTTATGTAACATTTCTGATATCGTCATTTAAAATCGAGGACTAAAACGCCTAAACATACTATATATTTGAACTGTTACGATCATTTAATGATCTGTTAGAATAATGTTCGCAAAGGCCAGTTCAGCTACTCGCGTGTTTCCTCGCTTTAGTACACCCGTAATATTCATATACATCTTTGTTATCCGTTGGTTGAAGACGAATGATGCTTGTCACAATGACTTTTGTCAAACGTCGGAAAGAATATTGGCCGAGCTGGGGTTCGAACTCATTACGCCTGGATTGACAAATCACGTCGCTAACGACTGAGCTATCCAATGCGGGTTTAACTATCAATGAATAATCAAAGCACATATGGCACTGTAGTGGCGATCGTATAGTATATCCGTGTAGGCCTTGCGATTTTCAATAATAGTGCACTCACGTGCGAGTAAATTTGGGAAAAGCTGCATCTTTTGACAGTAGAATAATGTTAATTTGCCAGAACGTTTGTCTTTTAAGTTACGTTCTAAAATTGGTCATGAGGTGTTTAAAATTAGGCCATTCCAAATTTAAGAAAGATCTAGCTGGTACTCGATAGACTACCGTTTTAGCTCTTTAGAATGTTTGTCTAGGTTATTTATAATCTAAATTGTTAGGGTTATCCCATGTACATCACCAGGTCGCTAGGCCATAATAAGATAAAATATTGAGTACGCTTTAGAAATGACTAAATTATCATAGAAAGGAGAGAATACAGTATCTATTAGTTTGGTCTTTGTTTCATTGATGTCCGATATTGAACAGGTCTGTCCAATGCAGTTCCTTTACATTGCGGGTTTTCTCCCCAGAAAAGTTAAACTGCTATGAACAAATTAGGCTACACTTCCAGCATTGATTGCGAAACAGAGGGTTGCACTAGAACGTGTTTATTTGTGTTATTAAGAACAATCGCTAACCAGTCTTGAGAGCTATTTATAGAACCTTTTTTGGAATTTTCAGACGCCTTCAACTGCGTCATTGAGGTGTTATGAGTATCATTAGAGTTCTTTGCAAGGCAGATAGAACGCTTTATGATATTTATTATCTACCCAAACATGAAGAAGGAAATACTTACACTATATGTAGATAGTATGTATTAGTATCAATCCGGTACCAAAGTAGCACTGACATGGTTATTATTAATCGTGTCTCTGCATCACGGATGAAACTATATATTTGGCGGTTTAACAGATATAGATTAATTGGTTTGCAGTATTGAATAACAAGTCAACGGGCTGTTCAAAACTGACTATGTAAATATTATCGTTGTTGTTGTTTCTGTTAGCATTGTGGCGATTGTCAGACCAATCGCCACAAAAGAAGAGATGATTCCCAAGCACTGGCTCATGAATATTTAAATGTATAGGGTCAATTTTATGCGGTGTCGTCAGATCCAATATACTCAAATGTGATAAGCATGACATACAGAATGTCAACAAAAGTGTGACACAATGGAATTCGAATATGTTAACCATGAAGATAGTGTATTTGCTGATTACATCGGCTTTTGTGTTTAATTCTTCTCTACATACAGTTGTTAAATTTTATTTCATGTTATCGTTCTCATTTTAAACAATGACATAATGCCTTATCGAAATGGCCACCAGGGAAGGTAAATATTGCAGTTCTCGGAACTACGAAAAAGATTTTGTTAACAGATTATCGTGTGCTATTAGTCTAAAAACTTCCGAATTCAGAATTTATGAAAAAAATAAGTGAAGCTATAAAAATGGATCGCATGATTTTGGGATAAAGGAGATGACGTTATTGAAAATTGACAGTACTTTCCCTACCAACATTTTCACTGAATCGATGTCCGAGAGATCGCTAGATTTATACTAAATCCATCTTTAAATGTTAAACTTCACAATGCATCCATACTTAAAAGTATTATGAACATCAAACCACAGATTAAAGAACAAAAAGAAGAAATAAAACGAACACAGCACAGTAGTAATCAAGACTTCTCTTATGAGCACACATAATTGCTGATATGAGCCGTCCCACGAGAAAAGCACTCTGTGTAAAGTATCGACCAGGATCAGCCTTAGCATGCCGCCGTGCAGGCTTACCCGGATACTCTTTTTGCCTCCTGTGGATTTTCTGTTTCAGGAATCAGGACTGTATAGCTCTATCCCCCTGGGACGGAATGAGTCGGCCCGGATCAGTCTGCGTGGACTGTGCAGGCTGATCTGGGTTGATACATTACGCAGAGGCTATACTGGTGGTTTTCATGCTATTCTTCAACGACAAATAAGCTCTAGAAATGGTTCCTGTTATTATGACTTGATATAAGATCTACTTGTTGTAAAAATAGTCAACCCATTGCTAGCCTGCTTTCGAAAAATCCGATTAGAGCTGCAACCAAATTGAACACATCGAAATTCATCCGCGAATCGAGTTTAATTGGTTATCATCTTCTTTTACAATGATTTCATTGGTTCGACCGAATCACACACCAGTCTGCTTGCATAAAGTAACACACAACATAGTCCCGATGAGTGAAACACTCTGAACTATGATTTACCTCAATGTCAGTGTTGTTAGTTTATGTCGATCGTGCTTTGACCCTATTAATTTACATAAGTCGACTTACATAGAGAAACTATGCAACTCAACGTAAATACAA
>JAUELF010241171.1:0-12595 GCA_031471495.1 Clinocardium nuttallii
GTTGGCCGAGCCGGGATTCGAACTCACGACCCCTGGATTGACAGCCCTCGTCGCTACCGACTGAGCTAATGGGGCTAAATAGTATTGAAATATGAATAATTTGAAGTAAATTCTTAATACTGATTTGAAAACATTATCGTTAAGAGAACTTGAACGTTTCGAGCAAATTCCCTTTTTTTCCACAATGTATTTAAATGTCACCGGACTACTAACCCTTTCCCAACTGAAGACACATTTTGACGCATCTGCAGCATACGATTTTCTTGAAAACATTGTAGCAAGGGAGAAATCAAAACGAGCAATTTCTTCATTTGCCACAATGTTTTCATCTATGTTCAGAAATTATACCTTCATTTGTAGAGATGTTCCAAATGTTTTACTAAAAGTCGTCGCAGACCTGTTGTACGAGTGGGAAAGGGTTAAGGGTTGATAACGGTTTCAGCTAGAGTAAAACAATCTGTTTAGACAACATATGAACAAATTAAAGTAAAATATTAATAAGGATTTCAATAACATTGTCGTAAAATTATTTTTTTTCACAATGTTTTCAAAAGTTACCGGACTTGTGTTAAGGGTTGAGAACGGTTTCAGCTACAGTAAAGCAATCTGTTTGGACAAGATATGAAGAGGATTATGAACCTAATGGAAGCGTAAGTAGTTACACCAACACATGTTTGCTTAAAGTATTGGTCCTAATCGTCTTACACTTCGAACTGCTCCACGGATTTCTGTCCTCAGGTTAGGATATACGGTGATTCTCTGTTCTTCTAGACGTTGAATTAGAAGGAGTTAAAAGCTAATACTGTTGAATGAACTCTTTGACAGAGGAGGGACAGTCAATAAGTTTGCAGACCGAAAAATAAATAATGTTAAAGTCCACCAAATGGTTCAACATGGTTAACAACTATAAACAATTCATTATTTTAAGGTATTTCTTAACATAAATTGACTCATTTAATGAATTTAAATAAAGCAATATAATATAGATCTTTGATCCCGTGGTATTTTGAAGTAATTAAGTAGGTTAGATGTTTAATCTGTTCAATATTCTGACAGTTCTTTACTTGGTCGTAGTTTAAAAACACGTTTGTGAACAACATAGTGCAATAGCAGTCTGCACATACGTACAATCTTATATCGGTCAACACTGTTTGTCTCAGTTCCGCGCATTGTAAGTACAGCAGATTTCTAAAATCAGTAAAAATAAAATAAAATGATTAAATTTAGTAAGGCAATGATAAATATACAGTCAACGCGATTGTTCATAAACACGTATATCAATGACTTGTCTGTTTGGTTGTTCTGAGAGATCGATATCAATGACTTGTCTGTTTGGTTGTTCTGAGAGATCGATATCAATGACTTGTTTGATTGGTTGTTCTGAGAGATTTATTTCTCTCTTTAACAGATAATTGAGCCGTCTCGCGAGAAAACCAACATTGTGGACTGCGTAAAGTATCGACCCTGATCAGTCTAAGCATGCCGCGCAGCTTCTCGTCAGCTTTATGCAGAAGTTTTATTTTAATTTGGGCACTATGGTTTGATGATCTACGTATCACGCGCTTCCTTAGGGTGAAAAGGCCAACTAGTAATAAACGACGTAGGTAAGAGTTCCACATACGAAACGTTGGATCAAAGAGGTGACATTCGTTCGTTTGGTGACCGTACTTGTTTACGACATCGAATTATTTATTGTCTTCAAAAGCCCAGTACATAGTAGCTCGGTCGGTGATAACGACGCGGGCTGTCAATCCAAGGGTTGTGATTTCGAACCCCAGCTCGGCCAACATTCTTTCCAACGTTTGAAAAAAGTCATTGTGACAAGCGTCATTCGTCTACCACTAATGGGCTATCAGTCTACATGGAAAAGCAGCCAGTTGCTTGGAAATAATGTTGAATGAAGTACTGGTGTTAGAAAGCCAATACAAATATTCGTAGGTGAACTGGCCGCCGAAATATGACTGAATAACTGTTGAAAACGGCGTTAAACCCCCAATAAATCAATTTTAGAGCCCAGTAAAATTCAGATTGTGCAGCAAGTCAATTTTGCTCGACCCATACAAGCAATCAGTATTACAGGACTATTTTAATTAATGATATTTGTATTTGTACGGTTTTAACAAGTGGAGCTTACCATAACTTTGCTTTATAGCAATACGTTTGTTAATTATTTAAATCAAGTCAAAGCTGTTTACATAACCAAGTTGTGCACTTATAATATCTTTATGTTAAACATTAGCTTGTGTAACCGTCTTATCCCAGACCTTCATGTGTGTTTTAACACTCCATTATCCACCACAACTGCGAGAGTCTTTCAATACACATATAATGAGTTGGTTTATGAACTTAATGTCAAACGACAAATTGGCTAATTAATTAAACTTAATGTCAAACGACAAATTGGCTAATTAATTGGAAAACAATAATAGTCGTATCATGCTTCACAAAAGTTAAAATGAGCCGTCTCGCGAGTAAACCAACATTATGGACTCTTATGGCTTACCCGGACAGACACTTTACGCCCCCTGTGGATTGTTTGTTTCAGGAAGTATTACTCCAGACCTCTATACCCCTGAGACGGAATGTGTCGGCCCGAATCAGTCTGCGCAAATGCCATAATGTCATATTCTACGTTGAGCCGTATTATGATAGCTTCCTTCTTAAAGTGTTTTTTACCGGAAAGAACATGTTCGTGGTGTCTTCTATGCTCGCGGGTCTTGGTCTCCAAGCTGGTATGTCAAGACTACGGTTATACATTGATAAAGGTCACGAGAGCGTTCCAATGAATGAAACAGCTAGAAAAGAGAGTGTTACAATATAAGGGGTACTCTCTGTTCTGGATAAGAAAACACTACGTTTGAGTCAATGGATATCGGTAATACATATCAAGTGTTTGTTGTACTTGATGTTTGCACCTTTTTTTTACAAATGCTGGCACCACTTTAAAGGTCTTGAGTAAGAACTTGTCAGAACTTGACTGCATTTTGGAGGCGTTTACTGTTGACAGCTTTTGTTATACGTTTCCCTTGATATGAATGCTTTGTTTTGTATATTCGAAAAAGAGAAATAAGTCATGACGAATATTTAGTACCCCCCACACAATGATTTCAAGTTTTATCAGTATCAAAATATACTTTCAAGTTAGCAGGCATTTTCACTATTCCTCAACTATGTTTAACCACACTCACACTCGAGATATAACGAACTGACTCATGTGACGCGATGTTTATTACTAACATTGTCGAGATATAACGAACTGACTCTTGTGACGCGGTGTTTATTACTAACATTGTCGAGATATAACGAACTGACTCATGTGACGCAGTGTTTATTACTAACATTGGGTCAGTTAACATGAAGGCAGCTTTGATAGATATGAGCCACCCGCGAGAAAACCAGCATCATCGCATCTGCGTAATGTATCGACCAGATCAGCCTGCGATTTTTGCGCAGACTGGTCCGGGGAAACACATTCTGTCTTAGGGGGTAAGAGATATAGATTAATGCTTCCTGAAACAGAAAATTCACAGGAGGCTAAAAGTGTCCATCGGGGTAAGCCTGTGCGGCATGCTTAGGCTGATCCGGATCGATACTTTACGCAGAGGCCACCATGTTGATTTTCTCACGGTACGGCTCATATTCGTTTTTCCCTCTAACTATGTGTTTTTCATACGACTCCGGTCATCTAGCGAGAAGGCAAATAGTTTGCACTTTTACAGCTATTTTCCTAAATTAATGATTCACCATTTTACATCTAAACTACGTTTCTACTTGAACGGTTAAGTTTTTATTGATTGGTAACACACCGGTATCAGGGGTCTATACTATTTCTTCTTTTTAGTCATAAATAAGAAAAAAAGCAAATTTTTTAACCTAACATTCTCAAACTTTTGATAGACAAATGAAAAAGTCTGTTAAAATCTAGAATTTTGGTCGAATGGCATTAATTTATTATTTGTATTTCTATTCAAGTGGGCTGATGATGTCTAAGCGTCAATTCTAAATTCGCTAGTAATAGCACGGCGCAGAATTAAACCCATTTACTGTATCAGATCATACGACAAAAGTCCTCTGCGAAATATGTACTTTATATCATACGTCCCTTTGGAATTCAATAATCCGGAACGGTTTGAAGAAGCCTCCCCGTCGTACGTACAGTGTTAATTGTGTAATAATAGAATAATCATAGATAGCCATAAAACCGTTGCGCTCCTTTTACCTCGATAGCTCAAAACCTTTAGAAATATGTTTTAATTTGAATTTTCAGTGCTTTTATCGCATCATTTTATAGCTCGTAGACCCACCTTCATCGTCTTGTTATATTATACACGCACCTGTGTTTAATATCTTTAATAAAGAAAGAAAATATCACACTAAATTATCTGGTCTTTTTAATGTTTACTTTTTACTACTATACAATAGTATGTCAAGTGAAGATAAAAACGTTCTTGCTCGATGATCCTCTATACTGCTCGAATGTTAAGCCCTTAATTCTAGGGTTTTCAGTTAGAAAACTCCAAATGTACGACCAGAAGTTAAAACAAGAGTGTGCGATCGTCCAATTAATTTGATTTGTTAAGGTTTGATTGCATATTTACGCCGATTTCAGAAGAATTTCAGTTTATAACGGCGGTGCACTATCAATCAATGGGTGATTAACTAACTGTATGTCTCGCTAAAGTGCACAGTGATGCAGTCCCGTGTTTGAATCCCGTGATGAGCGGCTTCTGCCTTTGGGTTTTTTCTACCCAAACGGCGCAAGTACTGGTTAATTCTCCAGGAAGCAGACATCGGCCGAGCTGCGGCTTTTGTCACGGGAGTGGAACGCTGATGGCCGATGACAGAGCCAACATCACATACATACTCAATAAGCTTACACTAAACATGTGCTGCTCGGTTTCAAATACCCAGCATTAATCGGCAGTACGGATTCCTCCAAATGAACGAAACTATCTGTTATCATAATTAATAATTCAGGATATAAATGTTTTCAAACAAGGTTTGCCAGTTCTGCTCGAAATCCAAGCAATGTGATATGAGCCGTCCCGCGAGAAAACTAACATTGTGGTCCCTGAGTAAAGTATCGACGCGGATCAGCCTAAGCAGGCCTCGCATGATTACCCGGACAGACACGTTTCGCTTCCTGTGGATTTTCGGTTTCAGGAATCATTACTCTATACCTCTATCCCCTAAGACGGAATATGTAAGCCCGGATCAGTCTGCGCTGATCTCCTCGATGCATTGCGCAGATGCAAATATATTTACGGCGCATATACGTTTCATATCCATCCTATCAATTCAAAACAAAGGAGACTTCATAAAACTTGTCAAAGTTAAGGTTCGTAGCAATTGCCAGACATATGTTTCACCCAACAGGGACAATAATACAACAATTCGGGTAAGTACTGACCATTGGATGTTCGCTTTCTTATCGTTCGACGGATGGCATGTGCACTTCCTTGATAATTAACCCGTTTAAGTTGTATTTATATGACATGGGCAATTGCATACAAGAAGTTACCAATCGACGAAATTTACTGGCATAGTAATACTACTTATGGCTAGCTAACATACAGATCAAGACTTCCACAGTTGTTAACAGTCGGGCCCCTAGGAATTGCAAGAACTGGGTTTATATGGGTAATATTGTGGCTAAATCAAGACAGTCAATAGATCCAAGAAAATATCATCTTCATATAACGAACTTATGAACATCGTCAGTCGTAAAGCGTCCCTTTATGTTTGCGACACTGAAAAACGTTCCTCATTTGTAGAAGGCGTAGGTTATTGTGAAAATATTCACACACAGTCCCGGCTGATCCCTTGCTATGGGCACACAGTTGTTATATACCTAAATGAAGTTGCTGACAAAAGGGTTAGCAGTTATTCGCTTAATGTTACCGCTTGTGTGCTCAATTACTTAACAAACCGATGTTCTATTACAGCCAATTCCTCTAAAGACAGTCTGTGCATGGCCCAAGTTATTATAAACGGAATAATGATTGGTTTATGTGATTTTTCAACATCACATGATCAAAGTTAACCCCCCGTCAAAGAGTGCAATATACTATGGAAGCTATTTATTGCGCTAGATTTCATGTTCGTTTCTCCACCAAAGATGTCGACCAATTATTGGTGCTTCAACCCCCGTGTACTAATGTTTATACTGATTCCGTGCATAGCTCAACGCCATAGACACTTCTATTGATTTTTCACATCGTCATTTGAGCCGTCTCGCGAGAAAACCAACATTGTGGTCTCGTAAAGTGTCGACCCGGATCAGCATAAGCATGCCGCGCAGGCTTACCCGGTTAGACATTTTTTCGCCTTTTTTGTATTTTCTGTTTCAGGAATCATTACTCTATACCTCGGAGACGGAATGTGCCGGCCCGGATCAGTCTGCGCGTACAGCGCAATCTGATCTGGTCGACACATAACGCAGATGCCATAATGTTGGTTTTCTCGCGGGACGACTCATTTTTTTAGTTGTCTGCTGTAGAGGCGACCAAATGCGTCTGCATATCGGAATAGTTTTGATGTCAATGTGTTTTTTTATTTTTCGACGTCGAATGCATGTATTTCTTAACGAATACACATAAATAAGGAGCCGAGAGAGTTATGGATTATGATACAATTGGGACCATTCAACGTCAGGTTGCCAATTTAAACATATATTGTAATTGATATTTATAGCTAAACCGACTTCTAAATCAACTAAGATAGGAGTTTATTTATAAATTGAATACTTGTGCAGGGGAAAGGTGCTAGCTAGTGTTAGTTTTCAAACGTCCATTTCCGCTGTTTTTTTCAAGGGTAGCTACGTCTACGTGAGCCGTCTTTATCAGACAAACGGTTAAACATACACATGAGGGCAAGTGAGCATTCTTTGTCAGACAAATGGTTAAACATACACATGAAGGCACGTGAGCCGTCTTTGTCAGACAAATGGTTAAACATACACATGAAGGCACGTGAGTCGTCTTTGTCAGACAAATGATTAAACATACACATGAAGACACGTGAGCCGTCTTTGTTAGACAAATGGTTAAACATACACATGAAGACACGTGAGCCGTCTTTGTTAGACAGACGGTTAAACATACACATGAAGACATGTGAGCCGTCTTTGTTAGACAAACGGTTAAACATACACATGAAGGCACGTGAGCCGTCTTTGTTAGACAAATGGTTGAACATACACATGAAGACACGTGAGCCGTCTTTGTCAGACAAATGGTTAAACATACACATGAAGACACGTGAGCCGTCTTTGTTAGACAAATGGTTAAACATACACATGAAGACTTGATACATTATGCAGAGGCCATAGTATTGTTCATATGAACAATAACAAATACACAATATGATTTCTGAAATATTCCTTAGTTCCATTACGAACTTCTGATTGCAATACTCTGTCCAAATGCGTTCGTTATACCTGTGATATTGTCCTTGTCGTTTACAGGAAAGCGTAGCCAACCTCACCAGGATCACAGAGAATGACACTAAATTGTCTCTTCTTTAATTGTAGTCGTTGTGGCATATATTTGGATGACAAATAACTTCCAATACATGTCCATATTTATAACAGAATATGTTGATAAAGTTTGAAAATCATAGTAGTCATTATATTGAAGAAATTAAAATAATGTCGACAACAGAAAAATGAAAGTACTATACAGAAGAAACCAACAAATAACTACGAACAACGAAAACCAACATTATGGCTATTACGACCGATAGATATCCGTAAGAGACTGCGCTGTTCATTATATAGACAAACAACGATACACAGACAACATGCAATTTCTCCTTTTGCCACAATGTTTTCCACTTTTAGTCATATTTTATCAATTCAATTATAGAGATTTTCTATTTTTTGACAAAATATGTTCAACGTCGTCTGCTGCAGAATTGTTATATGAGGGACAGAACTGCTCAAGTATGTAACAACAATGAGATCGGAATAGTTATTACAATTAACAACCTCCGACTGTCTGTTTTGGTGTGACGTTACTATAATTCTTCTGAAGACCGCTAAAGAAAAAAGTCTTATCAGATTTTTGTTTAGAATTACACCCAAATCTAATAAATCCCCATTTGAATCCCTATCATCTTTTATTAAAGTAATTGGAAAGCCGTACTCGAGTCAAGCGCCAAATGACATTGATGCCTTATAAGTGAGTCTGCGTTATTCAGAACGATGCTGCATCTGACAAAGAAAGCTAATTGAACCTAAACACTAATCACATTATACGTCTTGACCTACTCAGTTTGTACCTAAACACTAATCACATTAAACGTCTGTACCCACTCGATTTGTATGACAGTATAACATCTCGAGAAACAACACCTCTGTATATTAAACACCTCATTATAACGAGTTTTATACTTGTCTTTTAATTTTTAAATATTTCAAAATGTTAGTTGTCTACACTTATGTTTCTGTCATATATTTAAACCATAACAATAAGTGCATGGTATTCGGGAAAAAAAGGAAAAGTTGGAGCTTCATATGGTGTACAAATGATTTTTTACGAAAAGAAAAAGAGTAAATGGAAAATATGGGCAAATGACATATCATTATCTGGGATGGAGTTGAAAATGTTGAAAATGTTGACATTGCTAGTCAAGAGTAATTCTTCCATTTCCCACCATCTTTTCCAAAGATGCCTGCATTCAGATTTAAACAATTGCTTTTTTATCAGGAGAGATTATTGACCTCTACAGAGCAACACCTCTCTAGAACGGATGTATGTCGCTTTCCTTGCCAGATGTTGAGGAGAGATTATTGACCTCTACAGAACAACACCTCTCTAGAACGGATGTATTTCGCTGTCCTCGCCAAATGTTGAGGAGAGATTATTGACCTCTACAGAACAACACCTCTCTAGAACGGATGTATTTCGCTGTCTTCGCCAAATGTTGAGGAGAGATTATTGACCTCTACAGAACAACACCTCTCTGGAACGGATGTATTTCGCTGTCCTCGCCCGATGTTCAGTGGGAAAAGTTGAACTCTCGATAGACTCTTCTTAATTGATATCAACTATGATTTGGAAAACCAAGTTAAGTAAAAAGTAAAGTTTGAGAAATATTTCAATTTATTTTGTATAAATGTGAGAAGTTTTGTATTTTACAAAGCGTGACTCCCAAAGCTCTCTACGTCCCACTAACAGCAAAACTGCAGCAGACAACTTTGAAATCACCTCGGCAAAAATACCGAAATTCTCTATAAATTCAATTATTGAAATGAGTTGACAACATTGTGGCAAAAGGCGAATGCAAATTTGCTTTAGGTAACGGCCAAGCTACTAAGACTGAGTATCGGTGTATTTAACCCTTTCCCACATGCAAACGACTTTTAAAAACATGGTGACAGAGGGCGAAATTGCTCAAAACGAGCAATTTCATTAATTCGAAAAGAGAGTTCAAACGCAAATCATCACTCCACTTTTTGCGACTATAGAGGGTCATACCGATCATCATTTAAAAAAGTATTTGTTTCAGGATGATTTCTAAAATATAACATAGCATTAAATATTACATACTTATAGCCAATTAATATTTAACATTATATAAGGAACTATTATTATATCTGCGCCTGACAATAAGGTTCTTTGTTGCATTTGCATGAACTGATTGATTGAAAGTTTGGGGTTTAATGCCGTTTTCAACAATTTTGCAGTTATATTACGGCGGTCAGTTCACCTACTCATGCTTGCTCACACCAGTACTCCACACAACATTATTTGCCAAGCAACTGGCTGCTTTTCCACATATACTGTAAGCCCAGTGATAGACGACGAGTGTGACACAGTGACTTTTATAAAAACATCTGAAATAGTTTTTGACCGAGCTGGGGTTCGAACACACAGCTTCTGGATTGACAGATCAAGTCGCTACCGACTGAGGTACTGGGACTCGGTCTGCGTGAAGTGAAGACTGTGGTCATCGTTTACAGTTTTACCAGAGGGATGGTGTCCGTTCTTATCTCTATCGCTGCTGCAGGCCATTAAAGGCTTTGTTAAATAATGTAGATTGAGGTGAGACAGCTCGTGACCACTTACACATTCAATTTTACCACATTTCCTATTTGACAAAAAATGTAGTGGTCCAATTTTCAACATGGAAGAGTCGACTTTGTGAAATTCAACAGTGAATGAGTTAAAGCTACATAAATCTCCTGACAAATATCAAGAAATTTCTTATTGGACAAAAAATGGAATGGTCCATTATTCAACATGGAAGAGTCGACAAGAAAATCGGCAGTGTAAGAGTTAAAGCTACATTCATCTTCTGACATCTAGATTTTCCCTGATGGACAGACAATTTTCAACATGGAAGAGTCTACTTTACGAAATCTAGCCCTACGAGTTGTACGCCAATGCAACATAAAATGATACAATACAGTATCAAACATCTAGCTCATGATGAGAAATTTCATCTTTTGGTAGAATCCTTTCGAAACATTCCATCTGCAGGGACGTCGTAATACGTCTGTATGTGGGGGGTTTAAAGAGCTCAGTAAGTCAAAATATTTGATTGCGAATTGGTGTGAGACGAGTCACGCACGCACGATAAACACCACAGATACACGAGGCTAAAATCAGTTCGTTTTCGTAATTTTGAAAGTCATTCGTGTTTACAATTAAAATCAATTACGTTCTGTTAACGAAAGATGAAAAGCCATTAAATCAAAGGGCTTTACCTTTCTCTTCTAGAAGAAGTATTACACTATTACTTCTGCTCAGTCAAACTACTAATCACTTAAGACTGAATTTCAAGAGTATGATAATGGTGTGCAATTTTGGCATGCCAGCTTTTCTGAATGATAACGTTGTAAATAATATATATACAAAAATACCCATTCCAATTGTTGATTATAATTATCCGTGTTTCAGGGATAAATAAGAATGTGTGACAATAAACAAATGGCGCCATTAATCTTAACATTAATTTCCATATTAACAACCTAGGTTTGTAACAATTCTGTTCTATTCAATCCTAAAGGATGTCGTTAAGCATTTGAAGTCCACGACACGTGATAAGGTATTTATTTTACGTTATTTATAAAGGATGTACTATCATTAGAAGGTGTCATCAAGCGCTTTGAACTCCAAACACCATTAAATAAACTGTGATCTAAGAAAACTGACCTTAAGCCTTTTGAGATACGTATAGATCCAGATCAGCCTGCACCTCAGTGCGGTATAACATGGCTCTGCTACAATGGCTCAGCATTGTTTCCCACCCATTAAGCCGTGGAAGATTTTGTCTTATTTGTTTAAGTATAAATGATTACTTGAAGGTTGGTTTTCCTGGAGCTGTCAAGCCCCGGTAGCTCAGTCGGTAGCGATGCGGGCTGTCAATCCAGGAGTTGTGAGTTCTAATTCCAGGTCGGCCATCATTCATTCCGACGCTTGACATAAGTCAGTATTACTCTATTCCTCTATCTCCTGAGACGGAATGTGTATGCATGGATTAGCATGCGCGTACTGCTCATGCTGATCTGCATCGATACATTACGCAGAGGCCATATTGTTTGTTTTGTCATGAAACGGTTGATATGAATATGATACAATTATGATGAAATTGCATTTTAAATATTTTATATTAAATTGCAATAAGTTTTCGACTTGATAAATGTACTGGGAAGACCCTGATCAGATTGTGCGAATGGTTCAAGTGATCTGGAGCAAAGTCCAGATGGTAGTTTAAGCTTGACGAGTCTCATATCATACTACAACTGTTTAAGTGACGAGTCTCATATCATACTACAGCTATTTAAGTGACGAGTCTCATATCATACTACAACTATTTAAGTGACGAGTCTCATATCATACTACAACTGTTTAAGTGACGAGTCTCATATCATACTACAACTGTTTAAGTTTTCGCTTGACGAGTCTCATATCATACTGCAACTATTTAAGTGACGAGTCTCATATCATACTACAACTGTTGAAGTTTTCGCTTGACGAGTCTCATATCATACTACAACTGTTTAAGTTTTCGCTTGACGAGTCTCATATCATACTACAACTGTTTAAGTTTTCGCTTGACGAGTCTCATATCATACTACGACTAATTAAGTTTTCGCTTGACGAGTCTCATATCATACTACAACTATTTAAGTGACGAATCTCTTATCATACTACAACTATTTAAGTGACGAGTCTCATATCATACTACAACTGTTTAAGTTTTCGCTTGACGAGTCCCATATCATACTGCAACTATTTAAGATTTCGCTTGACGAGTCTCATATCATACTACAACTGCTTAAGTTTTCGCTTGACGAGTCTCATATCATACTACAACTATTTAAGTTTTCGCTGGACGAGTCTCATACCATACTACAACTGTTTAAGTTTTCTCGGGGCGTCTTCATTTATTATCTTTAAATTTTTCGTCGATAGATGTATAACTTGAGTTTTGACCTAGATGTTTTATTCAAATGATTTAGATTGTACACCAATCAAATGTTGTATTTAATTAATAATAGCAAAGAAATAAAGGAAATTAAATGTTTTGATTGGTTCATAGTTATGTTGGCGATCCTACGAGAGGCACTAATAAGGTGAAGTTTTAA
>JAUELF010241192.1:0-12592 GCA_031471495.1 Clinocardium nuttallii
TTTACGCAGTCCACGGTGTTGGTTTTCTCACGGGACGACTGATCCGTGTCGATACTTTACGCAGTCCACGGTGTTGGTTTTCTCGCGGGACTGATCCGGGTCGATACTTTACGCAGAGTCCACAGTGTTGGTTTTCTCACGGGACGACTGATCCGTGTCGATACTTTACGCAGTCCACGGTGTTGGTTTTCTCACGGGACGGCTCAAATGTCGTCTGTACGTGCATACACAACTTAAACACTTACAACAAAGCTGAAGCATTCGAATTTGAAAACTATCCATTACTGTATATTTCTTTACTTTTAAATAAAGTTGAAAACATTTGGATTAAAAACAAAAGTCGTATTTAAAATTGACATACCGATAGGTCTATCTACACATATAGATGGTCACAGAGAGAATTTTTCCATCCATCGGTGTCTGTTCAAATATATTTATTTGTCTATTCAATTCAAGTGCTAGGTTACCTATTATATATCACACACGGTTCTTACAGAATGTAGGAACATAATCGTTTAGTATTCCATTTTGACATGTGGGTGTCACAACAAGAAATAAGTAGAAGAGGACACGTCTAGGAGAATCATCATCACCGTATCATCTATAAAAAGAAACGCGTTAGTGGGAAAAGCTACAAGGATGACTCAACCAGTGTATTACCTGCTATCCGCAAAGTGGACTATAGATCTGAGCTGTTCGAGCTTGTAAGAAGGTTCAGTCTACTCGTGCTGTTCGAGCTTGTAAGAAGGTTCAGTCTACTCGTGCTGTTCGAGCTTGTAAGAAGGTTCAGTCTACTCGTGCTGATTCACATAGGACCGTGTAAGACAGGATGATCCAAACATTCACTGTAGAGAAATACAACTTGTACATTTTACTATTCGGACGGGGGTCAAGTTAAAAGTAACAAATGCAATATTTGCATGCATCGAAAAGGATTTGAAAGGGATCGTCCGTTTATCTGATACAGTATAGAAGCTCCCGAGATATCTGGAAATAAGACAATGTCTATTTAATGCAGAGTTGAAATACTTAGGCTTCGCTAACGCTCGCTTTGCAATTTTTATTACGTTTCATGTTTCGGTCCTCATTTCAACAATGCTTGCTATGACACTGTGTCATTTAAATCCGTTGATTTCCTAATTAAATATTCATAACTTCCTCTTGCATGCTGCATGAGTTATAGCCCTCTTCGAGTTTGGCACAGGCAAACCATTTAAAGATGTTTAAACTGTAAATCCAATTACTTAAAAACAAACTGAACGAACAGTGCATGTTTTTACTTAAACAACTGGACCAGTTTCGCATTTGCAGAGTTCATATTTTTCCGAAACCTCTCTTTAAATTTGAAGCGCTTCCTTTCGTGTCTGTTTAATACAAAAACCAGAAATATATCAGACTGTCTTCGGATGACCAGTTATCGCTACAAATGGACAGGAAAAACCTTGATCAGAGTACGCAGAAATGCAAGCTGGTTTATGTCTGTGCTGGTCGAAAAATCTCCAACATTGGTTATCCTCCGTCGTATGAAAAGACATTGTATATGGACGAATCGCTTATTTTGCTGATTAGAAGCTTGTTGTTAAAATTGATATGGGGGCTACACCTATAGCTGTTTATAGTTCTGTATAACAGATAGACGGACAGTGACGAGGGTCATCCGCACCCTCACTGTATACAGACGCATTAACCCTTTCCCACCTGCAGACGCAATAGCAGCAGACGATTTTTGATGAGCAATTTCTCCTTTGGCCACAATGTTATCAACTTTATTTTAAAGTTAGGCTATCTTTTATGGATTGTTTTCAGGTTTTAAAGTCGTTTGCTGCAGACTTGCAGACGCGTTTTTCTTAAGGCACAGGTACTTCGTTTCAGCTGTGGCTCGCTTGACGGCTTCTTTTTGTAACATCTTTGTTCCGCCGTAACACAAATAAATCAACATTGCCCGGAAATACGTACAACTAGTTATCTTGTACGTCTTGTTCTATAACACACACACACATCTGCAGAAGACAACTTTAAATCATCAGAGTTGAATGTTGAATGAGATATTTTGTGTACAGGTTCTCACGGATCGTCACTCATGGGGAGACAACAATATCCATTTATGGCAGACGCGGCACGATTTTCTATATTGCCTTGATACAAGCCTTATTTGTTGAAAATGAATCTTAGTCCTTTCTCATATGTATATATGTATACGATAACCTACAGCAGACGAGTTTGAAAACGTCTAGGTAAAATATGAAAATCATCTTGAATTAAAGTATAATTACTAAATAAAGTTGAACTCATTGTTGCAAACGTAGATAGTGCTTATTATGATTATTTATCTTGCCACAATGCGTTCAGATATCGTCTGCTTCATATGCGTCTAAAAGTGGGAAAGGGTCAATTTCTTTATACCTTTTATTCCCACCATGTGATAGCTATTTCTGTACAAACAGTTTCAATCATTGTATATACATTTCGATAAAAAATAAACTGTTATGATATTTATAAATTTGATCCATTTTAATTTTATTATACCTTGAATGAAAAAAAATGCATTTAATGTACAAAAGTACTGGCCAACACCAACGCGAATAAGTTTCTCTTATTTATGTCAAACAAAGACGTTTGATTTATTGTTTATTTCGGTTTAACGTTGCTATCAACAAATGTTCAGTGATATCGCTACAACAATTTAGCATCAGGGACTTTTAATTTAGAATTTGAGATAAAAATCCAAGTCCTTAGTTCGCTTTTTGGATTATCAAAGTCGCATTCACCAACGTGATTCAAACCAGTTTCAATTTCGTCCAGTTTGCAAATGTCGTAAGCGGCAGCGTACCGACCATTGCTCCCCGGAATGTGTACAGGCGCGCAATGAGACGGGATCCATAAGATATCGTCTGTTTCAGAAATACAACATTATTTAATAGCTGCCTTCCTATTCGTACCATGAAAGACAAATACAAATTGCCGTATGCCTAAGTCACATTTTCTCTACGGCTAGGATACGGCGGCCGTACGCCCTCGAAATCGAGAAATACTTGCGGCGGCCACAGAAGATCTGTGGTGGCCTTAGGGTCACCCTAGGCCGTATCCCTATTTTTACACACCGTAGGGGTCGCCGTAGGATTATAATGCGGAGGTATAACTGTTTTAATGTTTAGGTTCGCCGTAGAAATTAGACACGCTGTAGGCCGTACCGTAGAGCGGTTCGACGGCGTACATATATCGGTCGTACGGTGGCCTTGCGTTTGACCCTATGGTTTTTTCCTCGGTCACATTTGCAAATATCAATTGTGCGGCCGTCGCAGCATTCCTATGATCACGTACTGTAGCAGTCACATGTGTAAGGGTAGCCGCACGGCGTATTTTGAATTTGTGGTGACAGAAAACCTGCGGCTGCCGATGAATGATAATATACATATGAAGAAATAATGGTTTATAAACCTT
Organism: Clinocardium nuttallii; assembly: GCA_031471495.1. NCBI lineage: Eukaryota > Metazoa > Mollusca > Bivalvia > Cardiida > Cardiidae > Clinocardium > Clinocardium nuttallii. Next base: position 3,442 of record JAUELF010241192.1, read on the forward strand.
TTCCATGGATGTCGTGCGGGGAGGATACGGGAGTGGTGCACGAGCCTTGCGTTGCCCGCAGGGTGTGCCACATATCACAATGCCACCAGGCTGCTCTGGAGCTGAATAGGGCTGGCCTAGGGCCCCGTAGAATTCCTGTGGCCGCCGCAATTTCTAAGGGGTCCGAAAAAGTAAAATGTCACTCATTAGTCCCTAGGCCACCGCAGATCTTCTACGGCCGCCGCAAATATATCTCGATTTTCGGGGCCGCCGTATCCTAGCCGTAGATTAAATGTGACTGAGACATTACAGTTGACTTTTGCGCATCCATAAAACTATTCCGGCTCCCGCTTAAATTCCACGTGCGCCCTATGACAGCCTTACGGTGCCCGTATGGTGGTATTGCGGCCCGTACGCCATCCGTACGACCTCCCGAGGCAGTCTATATATTATAATTATTATCTGAGGCGACAGTGCGTCATCACTTCAAAGGCCGTTCGGTAGCCGCCGGTTTTCTTTCTCCATAATTTCAAAATACGCCGTGCGTCTATCCTAATATATGTGACTGCTGCAGTATGTGACCGTGGGAATACTGCGACGGACGTATAGTTGATATTGGCCGTAGATAGTTTAGACGACCCCACGGTCGCCGAAGCTTATGTGACTGAGACATTAGGAACGCACTTCTTGTTTTTATGGACGCACATTCAAATAAATGCGTATCATTAGAATTATATTTCTTTGACAGCGGCCCTAATGAAATAGGTCGACAATATAGGGTAATATGTGATGATTAAAAATATATTTTTTAATATTAAGTCTTAATTTATTGATATAATTATTATCATTTTTTTATTATTGTATTTATAATTATTATTTTTGTAATCATTATTATTATAATTTTCATTATGAATATATCATAATCATCAACCTCCTCCTCAATGTTGCTAAAACAACTATTATTTATATATTTAAGCATGCATTTGATATTATTATTTTAATCACTATGGTTATTATTATTATTATTAGGAAAAGCCTCATGTTCCCGGGCGGTAGAGAGTACTTTAAAACGTATTGGGAAAGCTTTTGGAAGTTGTACGTACTTGTGACCACGGCGAATAACCCGGATGTAATGTACGTAATATTGCTTGTTGTTAAATCACTATTGGTCCCGCACGTTGATTATTTAAATGCCGGTTTACATAGAAATCAATAATTTACATTTGAGCCGTCTCGCGAGAAAACCAACATTATGACATCTGCGTAATGGATCGACAAGATCAGCATGCACTGTCCGCGCAGACTGATCCGGACCGACACATTCCGTCCATTTAGTACCTTTAGTTAATTTCTTCACGTCTATAGCGTGTTGTACGTTTTACATTAGCATATTTCATCTGAGCCGTTCCGCGACCAACATTATGGCCTCTGCGTAATGTATCGACCAGATCAGCATGCACTGTCCGCGCAGACTGATCCGGACCGACACATTCCGTCTCCGAAGGATAGAGGTATAGAGAAATGATTCCTGAAACAGAAAATCTACAAGAGGTGAAACGTGTCTGTCCGGGTAAGCCTGAGTGGCTTGCTTAGGCGGATCAGGGTCGACACTTTACGCAGAGTCCACAATGTTGGTTTTCTCGCGAGACGGCTCATCTCCCGATCAACGTGATTATGACATCCCCTTCTGGAGTTGGAGGTCGACGGTTTTAAAACACGTGGCGACAAAGAGGTCCATTCGGATATAGCCAATTAAAGAGATATAATGTAGGCATGTTAAATGTCTGATACTAAATGACTGCCTGTCTGGTACTTAGCCAAAAGGATAGAATTTGGGAAGTAACGAAGAAGTTGCAAAGGCGTCCATTTCGATAAGAGTGATGACACTATACTTAACAAACACCTTACACTATTGAATTTTAAATTCATTGACGTTTTTGTCGCCTCCTCAAGCATCTATTCACAAGGTCGTCCGCCTGTCTGCCAGGCCTTGTTTGCATATATAAATCGCACAGATTATTGACAGGCCTCAAGACCACTTATTTGGTTATCACTTACAAGTCATATAATAATTAATTAATGCACTTGAACTAAAACCTAACGACTGTTGTAATATACTGTTGATAATTGTTCATCGTCAGGTGAGAGACCATTGTGGTGCCTTTATTTATGTAGCACATTAAATCACGAGGCCATACATTCAATAGACTTGTCTCATTTGCTAGTGTCCGAAAGTGTGCGCATACTGTACGGCAAGTATGCAGACGGTGGTGACTCGGATTCATCTGCGCCAGATCCTGCACTGTTCGCATATACATAAAACAAACTTTTACAAAAATGGACTTTAAGTGGTGCTACAAACAAACAGTCTTACAAGTACCGTAATCATGTATTAATGTTCATCAATCATAAATAATGTATGTATTACAGATTCAAATACGGCAGTCAGCGCGCCAAAAGAAACGGACTCTGAATCAGGCGTTTGAAGTGATCAAGATCAATTTGAACAGAAAAGAATTGGTGACGTATAAAACCTGGTCCCGATTAATACGTCTTGCACATCCCGGGAAAACCAAGTACCAGATAGATTTACTGATGATGGTACTGGATACGGACAAAACAGGATACATCAGTTAGTTTGTTTTGTTTGTATTATTGGGGTTTTACGTCGTTGCCAACACTTTTCCAGTTATATATAGTAATGAATCAGGCGTTTTAAGTGATCAAGATAAATTTGAACAGAAATGAATTGATGACGTATAAAACCTGGTCCCGATTATCCCGGGGAAACCAAGTACCAGATAGATTTACTGATGATGGTACTGGATACGGACAAAACAGGATACATCCGTTAGTTTGTTTTGTTTGTTTCAATGGGGTGTTACGCCGTTGCCAACACTTTTTCAGTTATATATAACATTTTTTTTATTTAAATAGAATTTTCCTTTTTATAAATTTTTTTATGTTAAGCGGGAAACATTTCTTCTCCATATTTTGCATTTTCTCTCACTGGTGGTCACGAGGCAATTTTTATTTGGTTAAGTTAAAAAATATAATTATTAACATTGATAATATAAGAGATGTGTACTTACAGGTCGAGAACAGTTTCTAAGTGTAGCAGATCTACTCAACGTTCCAATATCCCAGGTGTCGGAAAGGAAGACATGTCTGGAGATGTACTGCCCGAAACTATACATGTGTAAACCCAGTGTTGCTTTGAGGAAACTTGTCAAAACAATGTAAGATATACGTATCACATGATGGTTTAGTAACACTTCGTCCTTCTTTATAATACAGGTGGGCTAGAGCAGTTGACATTCAAAACTTAGTGTCAAAGTTAAATATATTTCTAGTTCACAGCAGACGTATAAGATATATTGGGGTACTAAGTACTGACATATCGTGGAGGGATTTGCACAACAGGCACACTTAGTTATATACTAATATGATAATACACCGCAAGTAACTCGCTGGTCGATGTTTTCCCAAGGAGCTTTCCCTCATACAATAAATCTGCAGCAGACAACTTTTGAATATATTTTGACAAATATAGAAAATCTCCATAATTGAATGGATAACCTATGACTAAAAGTGGAAAACATTGTGGCAAAAGGAGAAATTGCACGTTTTGTGCAATTTCTTCTTTGTCACTATGTTTTCAAAAAGCCATCTGCTGCAGAGGTGTCAGAAAGCATCTATATGAGGGAAAGGGTTAAGACAGAATAAAAGAAAATTACAACCAAGGTATCACTCCTGCAAGGTAATTTTCCTTTTATTATAGTCATGGAGTAACTCTTAAGACAGAATAAAAGAAAATTAAAGTTTGTTCTATGATTTCAATAATGAAATAACACAATTTACACATGAAGCAAAAATTGATGAATGGCATGTGAATCGTTCCCCTACTACCGTATTTTGAATGAAGTGCAATCATATTTAAATGAAGTCACATGGCTCATATTATATTTCAGTGATGTCACATTACCATCTTTGGTACCTTATTTGACCTACATTTTTGAATACCAAATTTTAATCATGTTTTGTTTAAGTGAGTGACAAACTGCATATATTTGTGCCGGAAACTGTACAGATAAATAATAAATTAATGTTATTACATTTTAGATATTGATGAATGTGTGTTCCTACTACATGTATGTGAGACATATTTTGGTTTTAAATAAACAACACTTAATGTTTTATAATAAATTATTGTTATAACATTTTAGATATTGATGAATGTGTGTCTCTACCCTGTCAGAATGGAGGGACTTGCGTGGATTATGTCAACTATTTTGGATGTGAATGTCAGGCTGGATACACAGATATAACATGCAGAAAAAGTATGTAAAGGTTCCGTTAAACTTTAAGTCACATTTCAGATAAGACGAGATTGAAATAGTGTTGAAAATGGCATTAAACCTTAACAAGTATCTTGACAGGACTGTGTCCCAGGAGAGCTTGTGGTTGGTGGTCTATGTAAAAGAGCTTGACAGGAGAGGTTGTGGTTGGTTGTGTATTTAAAATAGCTTGCCAGGAGAGGTTGTGGTTGGTAGTGTATTAAAATAGCTTGCCAGGAGAGGTTGTGGTTGGTTGTGTATGTAAAATAGCTTGCCCGGACTGTGACCCAGGAGAGCTTGTGGATGGTGGTGTATGTTAAATAACTTGCCAGGACTGTGTCCCATGAAAGCTTGTGGTTGGTGGTGTATGTTAAATAGCTTGCCAGGACTGTGTCCCACGAGAACTTGTGGTTGGTGGTGTATGTTAAATAGCTTGCCAGGACTGTGCCCCAGGAGAGCTTGTGGTTGGATGTTTATGTTAAATAGCTTGCCAGGAATTGGCCTCAGAAGAGCTTGTGGTTGGATGTTTATGTTAAATAGCTTGCCAGGACTGTGCCCCAGGAGAGCTTGTGGTTGGTGGTGTCTGTTAATTAGCTTGCAAGGACTGTGCCCCAGGAGAGCTTGTGGTTGGTGGTGTATGTAAAAAAGCTTGCAAAGTGAGCTTATAGTTGGTGGTGTATGTAAAAAAGCTTGCAAAGAGAGCTTATAGTTGGTGGTGTATGTAAAAAAGCTTGCAAAGAGAGCTTATAGTTGGTGGTGTATGTTAAATAGCTTGCCAGGACTGTCAGAGCTAAAGATATAACCGTTTAATTGACATCTCCTCCTTAACCACAGGCCCAATTTCACTAGGATGCTCCTAAGATTTATTTAATCAAAATTCATAAAACCATTTTACTCTGCTACACAAGATGGCCATCAAAGCTTAAATTATATAACTTTTTAAATGACATCACTTCTAAAACACATACTGACCCAATTTCAAAATGACTTCACACAAATCTTCCTTGAGTATCTCTATCAAACTTGTCAAAATGGTTCTGCTCCAATGCACAAGATGCCCACCATAGCTATAAATAAACAAAAATAATAAAGGTAATCTCCTAAACCATCAACCAAATTTCAAAGTTGTTTGTTAAGTAGCCCTCTACCAAAATTGTTTTATTCATTCTGCTTTGCTCCTCAATATGTAGTAGCGGAATCCGCTGTGGTCGAGTGGTTAGCGGCGGAGATTTCGAAACAGGGTGTCCCTCGTTTAATCCCCAGTTGCGGCAATTTGGTCATGGTGGAGTGCCCTTTGGCAAGGTACATTTTCTAGACTAGTACTGGTTTGTTTACCCAGGGATCATGAATAATTAAATTTAATTGGGCGCTAAATGACCTTAGCTGTCGATGCGCCATAAAACAATATACATTTATTTATTTATCCGTGTAACACGATATCTTGCTGGAAAACGTCAGTATGAACGACGGCCGGAACAATAATCTGTATATAAAACAATAACGAACATATTAATGTTATCACGTATGGCTTTAAATTATGTCTTCCCGCCATGTGAAATACCGATCCATACGCTATCCCAAGCGATCACGTCGGACGATGTAAGTAGAACCAAGTCTTTCACATTCGCAACCTGCCATCTGATTCATGAAGAATAATGTTGTACTCATCTATAAAACGATCCTACATTTCCTATCAATCCAAAATGTTGTCGGGCCAAATAAAGACGTCGTGCACGGTGACGTAGGCCTACGTTCAATGGAATATCAACGTAAGGGCGACAAGCTCGAAGTCTTGTCGCATTCAGCCGACTACGTGATGTAAAATCGATATCCTGGTAATGTGAGTTACATGCTCCCGGGCAACCATGATGCGAATACGTCTGGAACAGATAATAATTTAGGGATTTTCCAGTGGCGTCACGAGGTTTACCTGATCACACTGACTGTCTGTCGGAATTGTACTTGACGTGACATTGTCACTTAAAGAACGCCACAAAACAACGTGCGTCGTCAGCTACGCGTACGCCATCTTCAAGCAATCCTTAACCAATATTCTTAAAATCTAGCTATGGACCTGGACGACGACCCATAATTGCTATCGATGTGATATGTCAAGATTATTCAAATATGACCATTACACTATTCATTACATCAACATATGTTAAACTTACCCAATTCATCTGTGTACCTGCACAGTGTTTTCTTTCCAAAAAGTGACCCAACCTGGATATTCGTAACATGACCGCTGTGCAGGAGGTGATACGCCTCCTCGGTACTCAGGCTATTCTTAAAATATATCAAATACGCTCATCTTTTTTAAACAGGATTCTAGACTAGTGTTTTAAAATATCGGTATTGAATTCAGTACTTCACATCTGTCTTACTATATCAGTTCTGCGTTTCTGAACACCATCATGAAGATGTCTTGATAGTTGCAGATCATGTCAATGAGAGTGGATGATCTGTGGGTTTCTTTTTAAATTAACATATACTGTGGTCAGCTAATACCCATGTCGGTCCTTTCAAACCGCCAAATAGTTCTAGTATTAAAATCAAAATGCTGCTACTTGTTGGCATATGAAGCCAGAAAACGGTTTTGATGTTATGTTAAAATATACGATATAACATGATTAACAAATAAAATGTATTTCTACGCTGTCAACATGACTTATGCATAGACAAATTAAAGCAATATGTGCATTCTTTCTTCAGCTGTCAATCCTAAACTGAACAAATTAAATCAGTATGTGCATACTGCTTTCCGCAGGTGTAATTATGATTGCGATTTCAAAATTGAATTTGAATTCATGACTTTACATTTAAAAGGGGGGGAGTGATGTGTATATTGTCTTAACTAATTAACTCACGAAAGTATATCCACTCAAAGCCACGGCTCTTAGTGTAATTAACATATTTCTATATAACGTATGTGTTCCATGTTAATCTTTGTAGTATTATATATTCTACTAAGCTATTCAGCTGTTCCTTCACGTACACACCACGGCCCTTGTGTTTATAATTTCAAGATTCACTTGCATTGTATTGCAAAATCGCTAGAACTGTACACATATCAATAGCAATTAGGTATCGTGAAAAAACTACAGAGTAAAAAGTACCACCGATCGATCTATATGTACCTTCAGATCAACAACTTCTACAACCTTCTCATTGAATATTCTCGCCTTTTGAGAATATGAAAGAATAAAGAAAAGGAGCATGTATTTGTTATGTTTTGGAAAAATTAACATGTTCAGTTGTTTTCAGGCAGCTATGAATGTGACTGTATACATCCATTAAATACCGATCCCCTACAATTTAGATTATTTTGTAACATGTAAACGTAATTTACTGTAAGATAATCTCCAGGCACGGACCATTCATTATTGTTTAATAGCACAGTGTAAATAGTCTTGTGTTTATAAAATGAATCATGTTAATTTTAAAAATATTATATAAATTATTCCAAACAAGGTAAAACAAATATGCCATTATATTTTGTTGTAAGTAACGTTCGTATGATTTTGATATACCTCTGTCAATACCGTAAGTTAAATAAAAGTGTTTGCGATAGACCCCCATTCTGTGCATTCAACTCAGATATCATTCAATTAACGGACACAATGTATTCTTGCAAAAGTATATGTTATAAACAAAACTCGGTAAATCCTTGTCCTAATGTATTCCGTGATTTGCAGTCAGCCCCTTGCTGGAAGAAGCAATGTGAGTTTTTTCAAAACAAATTGCGTCATGCGATACCGGGAACTTGTTACATGTCCGTATTTATTGATATATGGAAATATTGGCGAGAAATTAGTGGGGGACACTCCTTTAAGAGTATTATTGAATGTTTGACATTTGCAGGTAGTGAAGACTGGTGACTTTGTGCGTATCTTAACCCTTTCCTTCATATAAAAAATCTGCAGCAGTGGACTTTAAACGCAAAATGTAATCGATTCGGAAATTCTCTGAACATTAAATAACAATAATTGAATAAAGATGAAACTTTGGGGCAAAAGGAGAATTTGTTCATAAATTATTTTGTCCGTTTGCAACAAAGTTTTCAAAAGTCGTCTGTCGCAGAGGCGTCAGAAAGCGTCTATATGTGGGAAAGATTAAATTGGTAAGCTAAACCATGCTGTAAGGTCGTTTTTAGCATGTTTCTCCTAATTTGTTCTTAAAAATAAACTGTCCTTTTAAATACTACTAAAAGACAGTCAAAATGGTAATGTTCTAATTGTGTTTATTCTTGCACCAGTATTTCACGCAATATTCCTCACAGTATTCTTCATAGGCAACTGCCTTGCATTTCGTATACACCTTGCAGTGATTCATACATGGAAGTAAAATGCCACCATTGTTAATAGTCAAATGAGCCGTCCTGCGAGAAAACCATCATTGTGGACTCTGCGTAAAGTAGAAGCCCTAATCAGCATAAGCATGCCAAGCAGGCTAACCCGGACAGACAATTTTCGCCTACTGTGGATTTTCTGTTTCAGGAGTCATTACTCTATACCGCTATGCCTCTCTGAGGCGGAACGTGTCGACCCGGATTAGTCTGCGCAGAAAGCGCAGGCTGATCTGGTCGATACATTACGCAGATGCCATAATGTTGCTTTGTTTGCGGGAAGGCTCATAGTTGTATAACTTGCTATAAAACTTGTAGTTTTAAGCATTAACATATATTGTATTGTATTGAAGTGTATATATCTATCTACTAGTTTGATTGATTGATTGATTGATTTGTGTTTAACGTCTTAACAAAGGTCATATCACTGCGGCCAGTTCACCTACCATTGTGTTTCCTGCCAGGCTTTCTCACATCAGCTTTCAACGCA
>JAUELF010241203.1:477-22161 GCA_031471495.1 Clinocardium nuttallii
AGTAATGCTAGGGTAACGACTGACTAACGATAGCCAAACGTTAGTAAAACGTTTCACGAACATTCTTCAGCCTTCTCCAGTGTTTAAAATTAAACGTTGATGAACGCTGGTCTCCAACTTTTGTGCATGTTCGAAAAAAATATTTCGAACCAGCGTTCTTTGACAATCACCGATGATTACCAGCGTTCATCAGCATTCACACAACGCTCTTCTAACGCTATACCAGCGACCATAGACGATTACCAACGTTTCCTCAAACGTCATAGAACGCTGACCAGAACGTTATGGTGTGACAACCCCATTACCTTGCCAATGCAGGCAACACAAAAACTAGTTCTAATAGACATTCATGATAGAGTAGAATTTCATCAACAATATATTTTAAAAGCATCAAATAACGAATCTCCATAATTTAATGAAGAACTATATAGAGTATGCCTAATAATGTTGATGGAAGTTATGTGGCACTGGGCTGCAGCCTGGGTATAACATTTACCGGTAGTGAACAGACCAAACACTGCAATATCTCCACTGAAAGGCATGCAATAAAAATAAAATTTGGCTTTCTTGTAGTAAATAATCTAATTTTATTTCCTCTAATAAATTTATATAGGTAATTATTAGTATTATTGTCACACATCAACATCAACAACAACAACAACACACTTGGAAACTGCTCTTTATTTACAACTCTTTTTTTCCCCATCCAATATTTGAATAAAAGAGCTTACCTCATACCAAAAGAAGAAGATTTCTTCAAATCTTTTATCAGATATCAAAATGCTGGCTTAACAACAGTTCTAATTGTCATGTGGCAACTCTGTCATTCTTAACTCTGATTAAGTTGGAAATTCTCTGCTATGAACAGCCGCTGGTTTTTGGTTAAAAGCAGTCAAATAACTATAAGTTGTTTCAGTTCCTGTTGACACAACATTCTATTCTTTTACAAATGACATCATAACATGTTACAGTTATTGTCCACCATAATGCTGATTGAAATCATCTTTCCAAACAGAAACTTATCTTATCAGATTAAACACACTGTTGTCTGCTTTAATACATGTACCCTTATATCAAGAAAATGGTTTCCCGAGAATCTGAAAATTAATCTCAACTCATAGTTCTCATGTATATCAAGCTTCATCTATCTTTCCTATCTTCACTGTCTTCAACAAATAAAGGTAACACAGCCTCTTCCCAGCCATCCTCCCATCTTCTAGACTGGAACAGCGACAAATTAGTGCGGAACTCTTCCAGCTTCTTGTTACTATTTGGGAATCCATTCAACAAAGACTGAAACAAAATGAATGATTCTATAGATATAGACATATAGTAAGACAATGGAACATGATGTGGTACTACAAACCGTCTGTTTCAGTCTTCCCGGAAACAGACGACATTTAATGCATCTGCAGCAGATGTCTTTGGACATTGTGGCAAAGGAAGAACTTGCTTAAAATGAGGAAATTCTCTCAATAAGACTGACAAGAAATGCTTAATAGTTAATGTCTTTACAAACACTAGTTATGCAGTTACAACAATTTCTCATTTTCTCTGATGGGCACAGATAATTCAACTATTTTCCTGATTTCATATATTTAGAGTTGTCCACTTGAAAACATTTGATTGATTGATTGGGGTTTAATGCCGTTTTCATTGCAAAAACAATTCAGTCATATCATGGCAGCAAGTTAATCCACCAATGTGTTTCCTACATTAGTACTCAACACAACAGTCTTTCCAAGCAACTGGCTGCTTTTCCAAATAGAATACTAGCCCATTGGTGGAAGACGATTGATCCTTGTCACATTTCAAAAACATCTGAGCAATAATTTGTAACATCTGGGAAAAACATCATTCATAGCCGTGCCTCCTTTACGAACAATATTGTTTGCTTTCAAGGTTGTCTGTATTGGAGAAATGGTAAAAGAGTTATCAGAGAAAACCAGTTCATGAAAGTTGCTATAAGGAATGATGTTAAGAAGATAATGTCCTGCTGCGGGAAAACTAACCATCAGATATTTCTGACAAATACAGATAAAGATCAGTCTAGGCATCCATCCTATCTGATCAAAGTGAAAACGGTTCGTCAAAAACCTTGAAAGCATTTTGTGACTGATTGACTGTTTGATCACATTGTTGATATGATACTTTTCTTGAGTTGTCTTCTTTGAAAACATTAGGAGGAAGAATATGGTAAACTATGAAAAATAAAAATCCGTTTTTGAGATAGAATAGAAAAAAATGTCTCCTTTCTCCATAATGATTTCTCCTGCAAAGATGACTAGAATCATCTATAACAGGGAGAGGAGTAAGGTTGGTTTTCCGAGAATGTCAATATTAAACTACATTACAACCATAATTTGATTTTGTAACTGACCTTTATACACCGACACAGATCCTCGCTGTCTTTAAATATAAGACCGTTGACATCATGTTGAACTAGCTCTGATAAACTGAAAATATATACCATATTGAAGTAAGACATAATATACTAGTCATTAAGGCATCCCTGGTTTTATCCCCATCGGCCAAAATGTAGTACCCATAGGCAAGGCAAATTTCCTAGCCTAGTAGATCAATTCTGAAAACAGAATTATCATTTATAAAACTTTGGTAGGGCACCACTAGGTTTTGCTTCATAGCAAATACAAACAAACTCGGGCATACTTCGAAGCTGATTTTTTGGCTATATTGTGAATCATGGTCATGCCATTTGTACAATTTCGAAACAGTTTGTTTTCTGTTACAAGTTGCCACTTACAACCTTATGAAAAATTAGTTAAACATTTTTAACCATTTCCCGACATTTAAATGTCAAATGAAGAAAATAATAAGATGAAAGGGTTTTTTTCAAAAAAAGAGAAAACAGTAAACAAGTATGAGTTGTAAGATGAACCTATAGAAGAGTTACAATTAAAATCTAAACAGAAAGCTTCATTGTGTCTTATTCTTACCATTTGAAGTCTATAGCACACACAGGCAGACCACATCCAAACATGTCTACGACCTTCATGGGAAGGTCAAGGCCACTAGATGATTTATGTAAACAAACACCAAGGTCAGCAGATCCTGGTAATAAAAGAGAAGAATCGACACATATATTACAGTGTTGGTTTTTTTTTCAAGACTTTTAACCCTTTCCCACATATAGACGCTTTCAAACTTTTAAAACAATTGTGACAAAGGGAGAAATTGCTCTTATGAGTAATTTCCACTTTTGCCACAGTGATTTCAACTCTATTAAAAAATTATTCTTTAATTTATAGAGATTTTACATCTTTTTGCCTTAATGTTTTGAGTCGTCTGCTGTAGATTTGTTGCAAGTGCGAAAGGGTTAAAGAAAACCCAAGCTGTCAAGCTGTCCAATAACATTGACTATAACCAAGTACAATGTAATACTATCGATCTGACTAATTTTCAAACTAAAATTTAAATATTATGCTTTTAACTCTTTTTAACACACTACTTATCCGCAGCAGACGACTTTAAAAACATCTAGTCAACATGTGTGGTTACCCTCTTTAAATGAAAGAACAATTATAAAGTTGAAAACATTGTAGCAAAAGGAGAAATTGCACATCAGGCATCAGTAGTTGAATCACAATATAATCAATCCAAGGATATCCGTATTATATGTACTGCGAAGGTTTAACCCTTTCCCTCATACAACAATTCTGCAGCAAACGACTTTGGACATATTTTGTCAAAACATAGATTATCTCTATAATTGAATGGATAACCTATGGCTAAAAGTGGAAAACATTGTGGCAAAAGGAGAAATTTTACAGCTTCTTTGATCAAACTATAATGTCATTTACTGTATCTGAAAAACAACATATATACAAGCAATATATAATTTATTCATGTAAAGTTCAATACAAGGAACTTTCAATTTGGATTTAACCTGCTTATAATTACCTGTTAGTCGCACACACTCGTTTGTAATACAAGGGACGAAGAAACGTTCCTGATTAAACGCTTCTAAATATCACTCAGGATATAATTACTAAATCAATGGTAAATAAACTTAAATGGAATCAAACAATCAATTTAAAGATCAAGTTTGTAAACTCATGTTTCATTGGTTTATTCATTTCCTTGCACACATTGCAGCAGACTACTTTTGAAGACATTGCAAAAAAGAAAAATGCTACAACAACAAAAAAATCCTTTTTCTGCAATGTTTTTACTCTGTACCAAAGGACTGATATATCTCTTATTTTCCAAAGTTAACACAACGTTTCTTGAGATACAGTCATTGCTTAGCTTTATATGATATAAATGATTTCAATGGGACAGCACACATACCTAGAAGTAAAGGATAATCCTCTGGCGTTAACCATGGTAGACAAAATGAGACATGGCTCCAGGTCTGAGATTCTATCTGGTTTGTGTAAAACTCTTTTAGTGGTCCTTTACCTGTAATTAGCAAAAATATAATAATTCACCTGGACATGCCTTTTTTATCCAAATTTAACATTTTAAAACAGAAATTATCTTAAAAATTATCTATGTTAACACATCACAGAAAACAAAGAACTGAATCCTGAAAGTCATTCTGCAAAGGCAGGCAAGACAAATATATTCAGTTGATAAATAACTGTTTGGTTAGAATAACTAAATTAAAATGTATTTGTCATGCCAATAAAACCTTTATGCAGAGACATAAAATACATTTATGTCTCTGCTTTATGTGACCTATTTTGAAAGATCTTCGAATAAAAGGAAATATGTTCATAAATAGAAATTTCTTCTTTCCAAATATAAATAACTTTAACTTCATGACATATATCAATCATACTTAAATTGATCAGTAACTATAAATGAGTCCAAAGAAAAATCATTCCAAAATTTCGTGTTGAATCAAGGGCCATAATTTTGGTTCTACAAAGCGAATCTAGATACAATTTTATTGATGGTAAAATACTTTTATAGATGTTTATATAAACTCTCATGCAACAACATAATGGACAAAGAGAATCTCATTACTCAAATTGGGAATAAAAATAACATATTTAATAGATCCTGAAGAGAAAGGAAGAACATGCATACCTGTTATAGCACATATAATTTCTGGAAAATCTGTTTCTGATGATTCCACAGTATTTTCATAACCTGAAATCAGAGACAAATCTTGTAGGATTTGTAGTGGTGAATATTGTGTGTATTTTTGAGTTGGTGTAACTTTTGTATAAAAACTGCTTTATTCATGATACATTAAATTTATTGTTACTTTGTATTGTGAAAATGTATTAACTGTGAATATGTCAATGCATCATTCATTACACTGCATAACAAGACACAATACCTTTGTGAATGTTTGTGGGTTGCTTTATACAGCCAGACTGGGTTATGTGAACATTCACAATGGTACTGTTTCTACCATTTCAGTGTTATTATTAAATTATTTTTTACAAAAGTAATATTAAAATTAGCGTTTCCAACACCATAAAGTTCATTTCTTTCTGGAAAAGAGTGGTTTCATCACAGATCATCTGAAAATGTTTATGTGAAAGTACATACAATTAAAAGAAATAAACAGTTTATTATATGAGAATAGTCACTGCAAATTAACATTTAATGAAGACCACAATAAAGTCGGACAAATGCTCCCCGAAACGATTGTTAACCATTTTCAACATATAGAAGAGCAATTTCTCTTTTTGCCACAATCTTTTCAAGTCTATTTAATAATTAAACTCTCATTTCTGGAGATATTTCATGATTTTACGTATAGGTTTTCAAAGTCGCCTGCTGCAGATTTGCTGTATTTGGGAAAGCTTTAAGCATCAGAGGGCTAGGCCAAATAATGTTGAATCTGAACAAACTGATGATATGTACTTGATAGAGAAGCTTCCCATTTAGTCTAATTAAATTCCTGCCAGCATTTGCTGAGAAAAAACACCGACTGACTATCTGATTCCCCTGAAATGTTCAGGGAGTAAAAGAAATAAAGGCTTGTTATCACTTACTTTCTAATGCTGATAAAAGAACACCAAAGTCCTCATCCTCTGCAAAAAAATAATAGTTTAAATAAAGGATACATCTGAGAAAATTCTTTACGTAACAAGGTGTTGATTTGTAGTTTAATCCTTTCCAAAATGCAGACACATATTAATGCATCTGCAACAGACAGTTTTCGAAAACATTATGGCAGGAGGAAAAATTACTCCAATTGTCTCAATGTGTCACATGGAGCTGACCTTTTCCCATGTGTAGATGCATTTAATTGACCCAACTGTATCAGATACATATAGTAGTAAAAACATTGTGGCAAAAAAAGAAATTGCTCATCAAATAAGCAATGTCATGTTTTGTGACAGGGTTTTAAGCTCTATTTAATAATTCAACTTTCCTTTATAGAGATCTTCTATAATTTTGCCAACATGATTTCAAGTCATCTGCAGCATTTTGATGTATGTGAAAGGGTTCAAGAATAAATTTCACCTTTAACATGAAAAGAATCCGAAACTTAGTAACCTCTAATCACTCTTATTAACCCTTTCCCAGATGCAGACGCTCTCTGACGCCTCTGCAGCATACAAATTTGAAAACATTGTGGCAAAAGGAGAATGAACTCATTATGAGCAATTTTCGTTTTACCTCAATGTTTTCAACTCTATTGAATAATAATCTTTTTATTGAAAGAGATTTTTCATAATTTTGGCCAGATGCTTTCAAAGTCATCTGCAGCAGATTTATTGTATTTGAGAAAGGTTTAACAGATACAAAGAGAGATAATACCTGTCCAACTTGTACTGCTGACAAGGAGAGCTGGTCGGTTTTGTTGTGAGAGTATTCTCCCTTTATCATCTAATTTTGTAAATATGGTTTCTCCTGAATTCCTAAGGAACAAAATACAAAAAGAGAGCTAAATACAGGTTACCATTTGAGAATATCATAACAATACAAGATGTGTTTGTGAAACACCAATGCCCCCTAATGGCAACATCTACAAGGAATGCACATGTGAATTATGGAAGCCGTACATGTTACGGTTTAAATGTAGTGGCCAAGGTTAAAGTTTTCATTTTATGCCACAGACAGAGTGACAGACAGGCCAACAACTATATGCCCACAGAATCTATGATTCCAGGGGCATAAAAAAAGAATTAGGTGAATTATATAGGGAAGAAATAAATTGATAAGACAGTTCATGCATTTTTATACATTATTGCAAAAGTAAAAAGTGCTTTAAAACTTAATTAACCCTTTCTCTCATATAGACGCTTTCTGACACCTCTGCAGCAGACGGCTTTTTGAAAAATAATGACAAAAGAAGAAATTGCACAAAACATGCAATTTCTCCTTTTGCCACATGTTTCCCACTTTTTGTCATAGGTTATCCATTCAATTATGGAGATTTTCTATGTTTTGAGGTAAAATAACGCTAAATACACTGACACTTTGATCTACAGTACAGAAGTCCCTAAATAAACCTTTGTTTGTGTAGAAATGAGTGTATACCATCCACAGTATGTATTGAATATATGACATTGAGTTTAAATACTTTGTGAATGTGTATAGGATGCACTGGAAATGATTGATTTGATCACTTTTAGTATTTTGACCTTGTTTGAAAGTGAAAGTAGAGAATGCTAAACACCGGTTTGTCCGGGGCCTATTTTGTCGAAATGACGGTAACCATTTTCACCTGGTGAGTTCTTTCTTGCATAATACATGCCCCCATATTTTCTTTGGATTGTTTTAAAGCTAAGAGGTAACTCTTTTCAATGAAATATGGTGTTCTATATGAGGAACGCTTAGAAAGTGTGAAACCTATAGATAATACTTTGATTTAATTGATTGTATAGCGCATTGATTAAGAAAAGAACATTGATTCGCTGTCCGATATTCATGTAAATTTCTTGGTTCGATTCCCAATCCTTGCTCCTTTTTTTTCACTATACATTTTGATATTATTCCTATTTATTTAATGTTCTTGGGAGAATTATTTTCAATTATAAACCTTTCCAACATATAGACGCTTTATAAAGTCTCTGCAGTCTGATATGTGCTATCAATGCAAGCGGTGTAACTTTCCGTTTAAAACGATCTGATATGCAAGCGAAAATTAATTCTTCAAAAATATAATATTTTGTGAAAGATTCGAGCAACGCATGCACATACTAATTGAAAAGGGCAGTGACTTCATCTTGGCATGTCTTAAATTAAATAAAAGTTACCTGCAATTTGAACCAAACGCAAAACTCTTCGTTCGGACCTAATGCACATATTGAATGATTGCCATTTAAATCTGATATGTATTCTGCTATCCATAATAAAATTAATTGATAGTCTAAATTTAGAATAGCACGTCACGAATACGTCAATAGTTTCTGTTTACCAAATACTCATACTGATAGTACTATTGATATTGATCAAAATACGGTGTTTATGTTTGAAGTGTAACAATACAGGTGTCTATAGATACATATCACAATTAGTAAAATAGATATTGCAATACTATAATAAAACTTTGTAATGACAAACAACAAATTATCCCTAAATACCCTGTGCATTATATATAACGTGTTTCATTTCAGTACATTTTCCCTGTGAACGTCTCTTTCCTGACAAATGTATCTTACTGAGTCAGTTACTAATTTTGGGAGTCAATATATTAACAACATGTTTTCCCCCAATTATTTCCGCATTCAGGTTTTAAACATGAGAACACACTTTAATGGAAAACAGGATTGTTGTCTTTGTACAATAAAATGCCCGGACTATCTATTAAGACATGTGTAGGGTCCTAATCTATGAATACAATACTGCAATTGTCATTTTTGCAAACTGTTCACTGAACCTGAATTGACATCAGAATCAAACTTGTTCGTATATAGCTTTACAATTTATACCCTGAAATGTATACGATGTTCTTTATGAACTAGTGAGATTGATTAGATTGATTTCATTTATATACGAGTATATCGAGTGTTGCTGGTAAGACATAATACATGTTTTATTCAACAGAATGTATTAGTGACGCATACGGAGTAGACTGTTCTAGACAATGTGGTGCATGTAAAAATGGACTAAGCTGTCACCCTATATCTGGACTTTGCACTGATTGTGACGATGGGTACTTACTGACGGATCTGAGATGTACCACACGTACGTAACACTACTGTATACTTTGAACAAGTAGTTCATGTTTTATGTTCATTGGCTTCACGTTACCTAACTACGTTTGTTCTTTGTACATTCTTTTGCGTAACTTTATTGAGGCAAATTCGTCTGAAAGTAACAAAATATATTGTATTCTATTATATGCATGTAAGCAACTAACCGAATAAATTTGAGATGAACAAATGTGTATTTCCTTTTAACTTGTACTTATTTGATTATTGTGGTTTTTACCAATGAAGCACAATTAGTGGTGCATTTCTTTTTTTTTTAAATCTCTATGGTTTTAAAACAAACAAAACTCAATATTTACAAAAGTTAATTTTTATACAAAGGATATATATGCATCGTGTTACATTAACTTGCGTTTGGACCTGTACTTGTTTAAAAATATGTTCAATCATATTGTATAAATTACAAGAGCTTATGGTATTATCTTATCTGAAAATTAATTTTCTTCAGATATTGGGTTTGATAATGCCAATTTATACATATATATATATATATAGCGAAATCATTTTGTAGGGATACCAAGCAAAACCTGGTAATTTTATATCTTCCTTGCTTTTCTTAACAATTATAGGTTGTCCAGAAAAACGATATGGTTATAACTGTACAGGTGACTGTGGTCATTGTCGGGATAATAAAACATGCAACTTTCAAACTGGGCAGTGTTCAAAGGTTACAGAAACAGACCCTATGTATGGACTTGGTGAGTTATCTATATATCAATGGAAACGCGTATTTCATAACTGTATCGCCTGTGATAAAGAACTTGTTAAAAAATATGGATGGGCTTTTCGTTTAGTTTTTTCTATGTATCGTGGCCTTTAAAACATGTCATTTCAACACTTTACAAAATTACCTTTATGATGAGAAAGCGTGCATTTGATTAAAAGTAAATACAAATAAAGATTTAATCATTCTACAAAGGAAGGCTCTTTCTCGTGTAGTGTCGAATACATGACTGCCAAATTGTCAGCATATACTAAGTACAATCATACCATTCAGAGAGGTAATTTGGCATTTCAATTTATCTATAAATTGCGGTAAGGTCTCATGCAAATATATGCGCGTAAGAAACATGCTCCATTATTCAATTGCGATTAGAATATTGTATCAGTTACTAAGATGTTCGTCCTGATAGGAAAACACAAAATATGTCAAACTGTATCACTAATAACGATGTGATGCCTTACAGAAATAAAGACACTACATGCGTTAGTACTGCATGTGTTTTGAATATCCGTTGATGACGTTGCCCGGCAGTTATGCTATCATAACAAAACGGTTGCACGTTTCTATTCGCAATTTCGTCAAACACTTTGACAATTCCGACAGGCCAATGTCAGGTACAAAAGGTAGGCATGACCTTTAGATAAGCCTAACACCTTTAAGTCAACCTTTTAAAACGGTATCAACAACGTCAGTTAAGTTTGGTGTTGACTTAAATTATATATTTGATGTGACCGCTCTTGTGGTTATTGTATCCCAATCTGAGATGAGATTATATATGGTTTAAAATGTAATCTTGTAACAGGATATTTTGTATAATTAAGGGGGCGGGGGCAGGGAAGTCAGAAGAAATTCCGTTTTGAACGACCTGCAGTATCTTCTGTTTGGTTGATACAGGACTCCATATGATCATTATACGTCACGTCAGGTCATCTCATGTATGAGCGGTGGAGCAAACCCGTCTTTGTGTTGAGGTTTGCGCTGCAGAGAATTGTGTAAGCATTTTAACAAAACGAGAAATTGTTCATAATGATGATATCTTTTCCATTATGATTATGAATTCATCTAGTCACTATGGCTTAAACTTCATGTGAAAAGCGTCGTCAAATGAACCTGTCTACCATAGTATCTTGGGATCAGACAAGCAGATTCAGGGGAGACGAACATACAGTATGAGCATTTTCCACCCGTTTTAATGAAACCAATTGATTCGTTAAATAAATTAATCCTATCCAATGTAGCGACATTTTCTGATGCCTTTGCATCAGACTACTTTTGAAAACATTGAGGTAAAATTAGATATTGCTCATGATGCGCAATTTTTCGTTTATCACAATGTATTTAATTCAATTCAATGTTGTTCATGAATAGATGTTGACCTCATTTTTTTCCAGGGGTTTTCAGAGTCGTCTGCTGCAAATGTGTCATATAGGTTGGAAAGAGGTTAACTATTCATGTAAGGCTCAAGTTTGAAATAGGAACAAAATAATAATTCACAAAATGTATTAATAAAAGCATTATTTTTCAAACCAATACATCTCCGTATTTAGCCTGATCAAATTGCTTGTCATACTATTAACTTCAACGTTCATTAGCAAACAGTTGTAAATATATATTTATAGAATGATATTCTACACATACTAGCTAAGTGCTTTACATAACTATAAATAGATAAAGTAAGTATTTATGAAATTATCGCAATGACGATAATAACTTTAAACAAATAATTTAATCAACGGAAGTATATACTCATTTTTAAAGTAAAATACGTAAGTTTAAACAATTGTTTCAAGGAATTTACATTTAATTTATAATAATAAATACTACTATGTTTGTCAACTATGGTAAATAAAAGTCACATCCAATAGCCCGGTTTGTGATCGAACCACGCAGTCACTGATGATATTCACGTACTTCTGCAAACCACGTGACAACTTTAATACCATGATTTAGAATAAAGGCACACTTTCTTTTTTGAAGAATATATATAATGCGCTATATAAACCCGTTAGTTTCTGAACTTCAACGACAGTTCCAATGGGTTGGTGTTCAATCGGCTTCCATACGAGCATTGTCGCTTTGTTTTATAATTGTGGACGCTCCAAATGTAATGTTTCTTTTATTTTGCAACAAACTGATACAACGTTATCTTTTAGCTCTTAGCTTACGAGGATCAACTGTTAATTACACGACTACTTGTATTCACCGATTGAAAAGTCGTTTGTATTGTGATACAGTCAATGGATATCTTATATTATAGGGCGATATTATAAATATTCCTCGGGCTACCTGTGTTGAAAATTCAAGAAACGTTAGTAGGATATGCCTGCTAGAAATGTGGTTATTGCAGACAGCTCATATCCATAGCAAGTTGAAGCGATGGCGTGACAAATTGACCAAATACGGACACACGGAAATCGGAGATGAATCTAACAATAGGCATTCTAAAGTTATAATCCTTGTATTGTGCCATGTTCCATGAGATATGGTATCAGTAAAGCAAGCTTGAAATCCATCAAACAAAAAGAAACAAAATAATGAAAACGTGACAAACAGTCACATACAAAGACAGCTGGCACAATACACATGATATGTGGCCATAATATTTTGCCTCAACAGTATAATTAAACGAAAGATGGTAATTGTTGCGATGTCTGCAGGACTTCAGCTGGAAGAATATCACTATAGTTATAGTATATTTTCGACATGTATTTATAGAACAACTGACACAAATAAACACTGATGCATATAATTTAGGATGTTCAATGAGAGAATTACTAATTATCAAATGAAACACAATGGATGTTTAACGCCTTTACTATATTAGAAAATGTGGTAAGTTAATACTGATTAATACTTCTCCTTTTCCATGTTTCGCATATCTGAGGACGAATCGCTAAAAAATGTAATGTGTCCGTCCATAGAACAAATCCTAAAAACAATTTCTCATCCAAAACCGGTTGGCCGATTTTTAAATAATTGTGTAGAAATAATTCCAGAGTGACACATGATAAGAATCTCAAACGTCATGTTGATTCCTCAAAACACATGGTCACCAGGGAGCAGATATATGCATCGTATGGTTGCAGTTAAAAACTTCTCCGTCAGGGGTAGGGCTATTCTGCCTTATATGGCTTAACAGTGAAAGTATCTGGCCAATTTGTTTGTAGGAATTTTCCTAGGGAGACCTTAAGATTACTTCAAGTAATATTGGTTTTTCATAAACATAATAGTTAGTTTTGTTGCCATGATACAATACATTGTTTTACTCAGGTGAGTAATCCAGGGTCATCATGGTCATCTTGTATGGCAGTACAAATATAATGGTTGTTTAAAAAATTGCAATATTATACAGATAGTGTAGATGTATTTTCACCCAAGGTATTCATTTCCAATATACAAGGTGTGATTCTTTACAACGTGAGTTTACTCAAATACTGAATAACTCGCGATACGATATAAGAACACAGGGATACTACATAAAAAGGAGATTCTAGGACATACGACTGTCCAACGTTAAGGGATATGCGTACTATTCTGAACGATACTCGGCTTTATAGTGTGTGATCAGGTTGTTTTTTTCATACCTCCATGAAAACGAAAGAAAATCTCTCCATTCCTTATATTTTAGCATTAATTCGCCTATTACAGTGAGTAATAAAACATAATAGTATTTTACAACTTTATTTTCCATAATATAGCACGTCAAACAGTAGTACTATTTTTATAGGTGTCCAATTTGGCACGAGAACGTTATGACGTCAAACCGCTGACGTGAGGTCACTTTCCTAGTATTCGGTCGCTTTCTCCAAGACTCCAAGGTTAATTTTGTTATGAGGTTATGAAAAAAAAATCTCAGCCAATCACAGACAAGCAATAGTGGTGTATACAAGCAAAACTAAAATATTATCGTGTATCACCAGTGTGACGCGTACCTGGCACACCACAATTTTAAACCAGTGCAATGGATTTACAAAAACGAACTTTATATGGAACATATTATACAGTATCCAAGTACTAATATATACAGCAAAGCATAGTACACACCTGTGAAAACTTACGTTATGCACACTAATAGTCAGGCATATAAATATATCTTTACACATTTAGTTTTCTACTAGTATTTCACTTAAACCACGGAAAAAATAATTTCTGTACACATTTTCAATTTCATTTAAATCGTTTTGTCTATTAAACCTTGTGCTTCCATGTTACGATGTGTTACCTCACATGCAATGGAGTAACCTAGAGGTATGCAACTGCGGAAAAGTAAATACACAGTACTAAGCACAAGATGTCATACAATATTAAGACACAAACATGATGAACTATTTAAAGAAATACATACGAATAACAATGAGGTATGCATATTATGAATAAGCATATTTTCCTTCGTGTTCAACGGTCCCCTATGCTTCGTATATTATGAAAGGTTGACATTTAATGGTGGCTGTTCCATTTGCTGTGGCATCTTAGCATGTGCTTAGATATACAGGTTTTTTTTAAATGCATTTGTAAGATTACTTGGTTTTAACAATATAATAAGTTATCCTACATTTCGCTTACATATATTGATTCATTTAATTATTATTGAACAAAACGTGAGTTTGTATAGCTGTAAAATGCACTCTACGCCATATTATGGACGGCTACTTATAAAAAATACGCAGGTCAGCATATACATAGATGGGTTTTTTTTACCAAAAGCCCATGTCTGAAATTGAAATTGTAAAAGAATAAACATAATGCAGATTCAAGAAAGACGAAGAAGAATCGGAACCGTATGGGAATATGATATGAAAACGTATTAGTGCCCGCTATTAATATTAGTTTCACAACTGCGAAAATTGATGATAGTGATACTTTGACATATTGAAATATGTATATTCATTTTGAAACTGTTCATACATTTTGTTTTCAAAATATGGAAGTTGTTCCAGCCATTTACATTAAATTAATACTTTTAATCTCTTTTCCTGTTATTGCTCTGTAGTCAATTAATGTCAATATTAACACAGCTATTATATTGCCATGTTCGTGATCGCACCACACAATACGAAAATATATACAATAATAACTCTGTATTTGAACTTAACCAATATGAAATGTGTGGTGATTTGCACATGTTAATGAACAAGAGATTAACATTTGATATTCCTTACAATTTTGACTAAATATAGAGAAAGAGAAAAACTGAAAAAAACGAAGCACCTTGTTTACGCAATGATATGTATGGCAATACGGATCGAGAGTCTGGCGCATTTAGCGCGGACGCTACTGGCTGTGTATGATTATAAAACAGCATATTTTAGGAATTTCTCCTATCCAATAAATGCTTTTATAATACGCGGATGATTTATATTGACACTTGCATCCTTCTATTGCAAAGGACACTGGTCATTCAACCCTTTTATACAATTTTCAAAGAGTCTGAGCATTTTTCATATTACTTCTTTACATACTTTTTCGTCAAAATAATCTAAAGGGATATTTGGTATGGTAATTTCAATTACACTGAGTGCTTTGAAGCGGTTTGAACAGTCTGCTTCACTAGTTATCATTAGGTGCAACAGCCACATGCAAAAAAGAAAGTATTACATATAAGTAACTAATTAATGTGAATAATACAATAACTAGTCGAGTAACTAATTAATGTTAGCATATTTATGGATTAAAAACTTACAAAGTGTGTGTCTAGGAAAAAGTACGCACTATCAAAGCAGGTATTCCCAGATGGATATACTATTCTTCTTCTATATGATGATTACGACGTTTTGAAGTCAAAGTGCTCGTGTTGATACATCGGAGACGATACGAACAACGTTTGAATTGATGGAACGTTAAACCTTAACTCTTCATAATGAATGTGTACTACTAGTCAATACGTCGACGTTACCACAGCCTGTCTATTAATCCACATTTGGATCAACCCTCACACAATCTTATGTTGTAAACTCTTTGAAAACTTACTTTTGTTAAATTGCACCAAGCTTGAACTTGCCTTTTTGTTGGGGCATGTTTCGCTTCATGATCAAGGTTATACAAGGAGCTTAGATTTACATATATACCTTTGATATTTCATGCGTTTTACACTGCTTTGAAACTATTCGTGTTTTGCAGAATGTCAGGCTGGTACCTTTGGTTTCAATTGTGAACACCGATGTGGTATGTGTAAAAACGGAGATGTGTGTGACATATATACAGGCGAATGTCCAAAAGGGTGTGATGAAGGGTACACGGGTGACCGACGCTGTCAGGAGAAATGCCAAGATACTTCATCTTTCAGCCGTCCTGTATTCATAGGCTCATTATGTGCATCCATTGTTTTAACGGCCATTATAAGCGTTATTCTATTCGCTGTTTATCAAAGGTGGAAAAACACGGAGACACAGTAAGCAATTTAATTTGAGTAACATGAAATGTGATCTCCGACTATTTAAAAGCTTAAAGTCTATACACTAATGTCGGGCGATCTGAATTTTCGATAACGGAAAAGTCCTGAGGATCAGTGTTCAAGCAAATGCCTTAACCGACATCAGGTTAGGTTTCTAAATAGGGCAAGAAAAGCTATACTGAGAAAATCGTGCGATATTATTTGGTGGTATCATTTCATAGTTATACTCAGTTATATATCAAACGGTAAATACACGAATCTTCACATTGGATAGTTTAATTGTCCAATCTGATCCTCATTTCAATATAGATCAACTCGTTATAAAAAATCAATTTTACTAGATATTTTCTTTCTTTCAGCGAAGCCATGAGCAGCGGACACACGTCTATCCCACTTTTATCCGTTCCATCAAATAACGACAAACTAAAAGCAACACTCAAGGTATAGAGCACGTTAACCGAGTTAAACGGTAAAGTTTAGAGATTGGTTTTCAAACATGAGTGTGTATAGTTAATAAGGCTAAACTATATAGCGGAACAAGAGAGAATATATGTTTAGTAAACAAAACAAAACAAGACACTATATTGAATTTGAACATTTATTAGTATGACCGATTATGCCGGGTCACTTTACCCCGTCCATCTATCGTGACGTTTGTGTTGACTGGATACACGTTCTCAGCCATTTTGTAAACATTCGAGGATGAATACAAACATAGTGATTATGGTATTTTATATTACATATGTTACATATAAAGCAATATGTAATGACTATATAAATCGGATATAAGCATTGTCATGTGATCAATATGTTTAATATGTTGAAGTACTTTGTTTGTGGAAATGTGTATGAACAATTTGAAATCAATATGAAAAGGAATTGTCCAATTCTTAAAATCCACCAAAAATCATGTGTTTAACTCCAAAGAGAAGGGCACACTCAGCATCTCAATAAAACAATGTGAAGAAGAGGGGTATTAGAAGTAATTATATTCCAAAAATGAAAGCCATAACACCAGTTTTTTCCTGGGAAAAGTAACGATGAGCTAAAACGCAAGGTTCAAAAACACACACAAAAGAAAGAAAACAAATGTCAAAATAACAATGATTGGTTTATACATTATTTCTGTAATATCTCCGTTATGGATGATACCCGTGAAAATTGCATACATTACAGTCGCTGCCAACCCTTCCGTTTATCATGCGCATATTAAGCAATTTGCACAATTCCGAAAGACGATAGCCAATTCGATTCGACCCCTTATCGCATGA
The DNA here is from genome assembly GCA_031471495.1 of Clinocardium nuttallii. Taxonomy (NCBI): domain Eukaryota; kingdom Metazoa; phylum Mollusca; class Bivalvia; order Cardiida; family Cardiidae; genus Clinocardium; species Clinocardium nuttallii. The sequence goes on from JAUELF010241203.1 coordinate 18,010, forward strand.
CGTGCGAGGTAAGTACACGCGTATTTCGTGAAAGCTATCATCGACCCGTGCATTGAAGTCGCGCAATAAAAAACACTTTATCACAGAGGCTCTGAAAATGTATAATGTCCAATACTATTTTTCAAAAACATTTATATTCATGTTTGATTTTTGATTAGCCCATGTCTCAATTAAAATGATCAAATCGAAATCGCTAACGATTGGGGAAAACTCAGGGTTGTTAAGTTTATCTCGTGTCAGACTTTCTACACTTTAGACTTCTAGTGGTCATACAATTATAAATTAAAAAAGGACACTTTACACTATCACTACTGTTGTCCAATCGCTGATGATTTACTTCCGGATTCGCTGGTTCCCGGTTTTATTGTCAATGTATATAAGGCCGATACGCAACAAAATATGCCTCTTTCTTTTCATCTCTGGCTTTCTTCCTAGGCTTTTGCTACTTGCAATTGTTTCGTGATATAATTGCTGGGTAATCAATATCTTTGGCGCAATATCTGAATCTTTCCCGGTCTGGGTAAAATGAGAATATTGCTACTATAGGTCTTACATTGTGACCGTTGTAGATGCCAATGTTATGACATGGGTGTAATATAATGTGTGTGGCTAATTTGTCTAGACGTCCGGTCCGCTAAATGTTTTACCTGCGGTTTGAATCGAGTCTAATTGTGTTAACCTTTGTTCTATAGCATCAAATATGTTCATTAACTGTGAAAACTGATCAGGTCCAGTAAGGTTTATATATTTAAGCGGTGTATTATACACTGATGTGTAGCATGGCGACCCTTGGTTTGGCGTTGGAATATTATGCAACTGACGAGATGCATAATTTTGCCCAATTTCGTCCATTTCCATTCTTAACTTTAGCACGACAAGGGTTTGTGCTCGATTCAAAGTGCTTTGAGAATTAATTTCCAACAAACTTTTTCTTTCTCAGTTCTGTCACGTTTTCGATACATATTTTCCAAGCCCGCCTGTTTTACCATTGTTTGGTGAAGTGGTTCTGCTCGCTCGTCGTTTTCGAACCATTACAAACGGAAATAAATCAATTATTCGTTTAATGATCAACACCAAATGAACATTGTTCAGTTTGAAAATATTGTTATGTTTTACTTTAAAATCACTCCGGCTTTCGGAAGCACATGTATGCAATAGAACTGAACACATTATGGCAAACGGAGCAATGGAATTGTTCGCCATGCGTTCAAGAGTCATTTATGTTCATTGTAGGGGTTTTGACCCTGGATGAATCACTGCGATAGGAAAACAGTGTGGTAAGAGGTGCCATTGCTCAGCATGCTTTCAAGGTTCTAGTAATGTATATTATCAGGAATAACTATGGCCAACCGCAAGCAAGCATTTTACTCATGACGTCATATTATACTACCAACGAATGTCAACAAGTTACAGTGTAGTTCTATTTTAAGTGGTCGACGAAATAAATCAGTTATTTGGTATGTTACTGACCAACTACGGAAACATAGTTGGACGCCTCGTCCACCTATAAATTCCACAGACCCCCTATTGTTCAGAAGTGGGTCAGTAACAGACCAAATAGATACTAATATATGTCATATTTTATTGTACAGCACAGTTATATCCATATTTGCCTTTTATTTAGTTTCTTGTATTCCTTTTGAAAACCACACTTATTGGACTCTTATCTGATAATGCACAGGGCCCAATTGATTAAAGACAGAAAACCGAAACAAAATCAAGGTAAAAGATTACGAACTTAATACCGATCTAGCATTTGCTTGAAATGGCTTTTAAAACCCCAAGAGTGTCCGAATGGCCCTGTATCGCTCCCCTGAGTCATGTCATATGATTTTTAATTCCAACTCATTTTGCATGAACTAACACGAGAGGCCAAATACCCAGTATTGCTTCATTTAGCACAGGTGTACATATCTAAGTTTATCTGTTGCTGTAATTAGAGTTCTGCATATAATTCGTATCTATGTATGATTTCGGAAGAGTAAGACGAAAGCAATATCCTTGTGAAGTAACGTTGCAATATAGCCAGTGGATTAAGGGGATATGTTGTTTCAAGAAATTGTTGATGACGCATGAGGGATTACAGATGGTGGACAAAAGGCAATCTCAAAAGGTCACCTTCAGCACATCCTGCACAGATTGCTAAATGCACAATTTGTTATGTCCAAACGTGGAAATGTTACACTTATAGGACGTTGAAAACATCCAGGCAAAACAAGGGAAGACCAACTTATAAGCATTGGATAATGTTATTTCACTAATCGATGATATGTGGTAATCGTTAAATAAGTAGGTTATATTAAAGATATATGTACCTTTTGATTGTCTGGTTTGTCCTTTCATCAAGGCCATGTGTTTGTGGGTGGTAGGCAACTGTCACGGTATGTGATATATTCCACTGTTGGCAAAGATTCGTATTGACCTATATTAATGATTAAATTTATGAATTTACTCATCAGTTCACCGTAGCATAGGGAATATAATATACCGACTATCTCGAATCATGTAAACAAGTGTTCAAACAGTGGCCTTAATGAGGGTTTTTTACCCAGCATGACCCATAATCGAGTTTGGCCTAGATATCCAAGATAAACATTCTGAACACATTTTAAGCAATTGAAGCCAAACATGCGGCTTATACAGTGGTAACAAGATTTACCTTAAATTTGGCCTAGTCTTTGAAAGTACATGACCAATATTCTCACCTGGCCTTCTTATCTTCAAGACAAACATTCTGATAAATTTTCTAAATTCTTAAGTTAAAAATGCATGCAGCTTCCAGAGTGTTAACAAGAGTTCCCTTCAAGTTGGCCTTGCTTATGACCCATAAACTAACTTGACCTGGATACAATGTGTTGAAGCAAAAATAACAGCCTTTAGTGTGTTAGCAAGATTTTCCTTAATTTATCAAAGTGACATACTTTTGGACCCAATATGCTCGACTATATGGCCATTTGATACTATAGTCAACAGCTGTTACTGAGATAGTGTCTTGATAATATAGAACTATAGATTAAGTTGGATAAGTTATGAATAGCATCAGCTGTTTGGGAGACTTTAACCCTAACATCTAACAAGGGTCAAACTGTATAATAAAATCAGTCATGAGTTACCTAACCTGATTGTTTGATACCTTTAAAGATTATATTGAAGTTTGAGATAGATCCCCGAGTGGTTAATGAGATATGTACATGCTAATACCATGAATGCAACACTTTAACTAAATTGTCAACGTCAAACAAGGGACATTATGTGTACTAAGTTCATACAAGATTTATTTTACTTTACTGACACCCCTGAAGACATGAATGAAGTTTCAAGTCAATATCATTAGTGGTTTCTAAGATATACTCATGAAAATACCTTGCATGCAAAAAGAACCATAATAAACTTGTTTATATAGGTATGGTTGGGAAAGGTTGGGAAAGTGTTAATGCAATGCATCAAGTAGTTACTAGGATATGGACTGTTGATGTCCTTGCACGAACCACCAGAGTTTCTAAGCAGAAAAAAGGGGCATTATTGTGTCAAAATCTGATATATAGAGTTTCAGGACTTGCCGTGCAAGGTATTGTGATGATGTCCAATAAGTGTGAAGTTTAACAGCAATAGCATCTGTGGTTTGTGAGAAAAAGCCTTGCATGTAAAACTTTAACCACAATTTCTAAGTAAAAAAGTAAAATATCTGCCATAGAGTGCATGTGTGGCTTTTGAGAAAAGTTCTTGCATGCAAAACTTTAACCAACGTTGCAACGCCGACGCCGACGCACACATGACTGTAATAACACTCATATTCATAAACTCGAGCTAAAAAGTGTGACATAAGAAGAAATTGCTCATGATGATTTATTTTGTCACAAGATTTTTAACTCTTTTTAATAGTCAATTTATCATTTACAAAGATTTTCAATAATATTGGGTATACCCCCTTTACACCGAACTCGTTTTCACAACGTTATGAAAAATATAGCCGAACGGATTCAAACTGTGTGCAAATGGGAGTGGACGTAGTAACAACGTTTTAAGGTCTAATTACGAACTTCATGGACGAGCTCGGACGATTTGAACGGGAATGGTGTTCCAGAATTTTGAGCCTGTTCAAAATTTCCGGGCGACCATCCCGTTCTGTAATTAGACGGAGTGACAACGTAC
>JAUELF010241204.1:0-12591 GCA_031471495.1 Clinocardium nuttallii
ATATACATGACACTGTATCACAGGGATGTCAAGACGAGTTACTCTAGCTAAGAAAGGTCTAGACATGACACTGTATCACAGGGATATCTAGACGTGACACTGTATCACAGAGATGTCAAGACGAGTTACTGTAGCTAAGAAAGGTATATACAAGGCACTGTATCACAGGGATGTCAAGACGTGACACTGTATCATAGGGAAGTCCAGAGAAGTATCCAAGAAAGTTATTTACTATATAGATGACATTGTATCACAGAGAGGTCTAGACATGACCTTGTATCACAGGGATGTCTAGACGTGACACTGTATCACATAGATGTCAAGACGAGTTACTCTAGCTAAGAAAGGTATATACATGACACTGTATCACAGGGATGTCTAGACGTGACACTGTATCATAGGGAGGTCCAGACGAGATACTGTAACCAAGAAAGGTATTTACTATATAGATGACACTGTATCACAGCGAGGTCTAGACGTGACATTGTGACACAGGGAGGTCTAGACGTGACACTGTATCACAGGGAGCTATAGACGTGACACTGTATCACAGGGAGGTCTAGACGTGACACTGTATCGCAGGGAGGTCAATACGAGTTACTGTAGCTAAGAAATGTCTATACATGACACTGTGTCACAGGGAGGTCTAGATGTGACACTGTATCACAGGGAGGTCTAGACGTGATACTATATCACAGGGATGTCAAGACGAGTTACTGTAGCTAAGAAAGGTCTATACATGACACTGTGCCACAGGGAGGTCTTGACATGACCCTTTATCATATGGAGGTCCAGACGAGTTACTGTAGCTAAGAAATGTCAATACATGACACTGTATCATAGGGATGTCAATACGAGTTATTGTAGCTAAGAAAGGTCTATACATGACACTGTATCATAGGGATGTCAAGACGAGTTATTGTAGCTAAGAAAGGTCTATACATGACACTGTATCACAGGGAGGTCAAGACGAGTTATTGTAGATATGTTTGTTTTTGATGTATCATATAGTTTTTAAGGCATGTGTAAATATGAGCAGTCCCGCTAGTAAACCAACATTGTGAACTCTGAGACGGAATGCGTTGGCCGGGATCAGTATGTGCGGACTGCGCAGCCTGATCCGGGTCGATATATTACGCAGAGGCCATACTGTTGGTTTTCTCGCGGGACGTCTCATATGACATGAGGATGTCTTGTTGTTCAAGTCTAATAATAAACGAATTGAATTGAACTTATCCATGATCGATCTGTCTCTGGGTATGTGAACAAACAAGTACTACAAGACCATGAGCTATTCCCTGCCCAGGGGTACTCCACCAAAACAACCGAGAACGTTCACCGATCGGCCACGGCGGTTTTCTTTATCATAATACACACAATCAAAGATGGTTACGATGTGTGGGTCTCATGAATACTTCGAATAAGGATTGTATTGAACGAAGGGGACATCTATAAAGTAAGAAGATGTCCTTGATTGGCTGTAGTTCGAGTCCCGGCTTGGCCAACTTTCTTTCCGACGTTTGACAAAAGTCAATGCGTCATTCGTCTTCCATCAATGGGCTCAGTCTATGTCGAAAAGCAGCCAGTTGTTTGAGAAGATTGTTTGTGGAGTACTGGAGTAAGAAAAACAGGAAACATATGAGTAGTTGAACTGGCCGCCGTGAAATGCCACTGAGAAAATGTTAAAAACGGCGTTAAACGCCAATCAATCATTGTTTGGCTGTAAAACGAACAGCATATGCATCCATCACAATCAAGCTCGATTGGATCGGTCCTCTGCGAAAACCGATCTCAGCGTAACTATTACAACAGAGGAGGAATACTTGCATATGCATCCATGTTAACGGATACAAACGAATACTTCAGAATACAGAATTTCTGGACTAAATGGTTGGATAAGAAGAGCCAGATCTGGGTGATCTGCTCATACACTGGTCACAAATAACCCAATGTGGGCCCTTCATTTACACTGGTCACAAATAACCCAATGTAGGCCCTTCATTTACACTGGTCACAAATAACCCAATGTAGGCCCTTCAGTTACACTGGTCACAAATAACCCAATGTAGGCCCTTCAGTTACACTGGTCACAAATAACCCAATGTAGGCCCTTCAATTACACTGGTCACAAATAACCCAATGTAGGCCCTTCATTTGTGCATGAGATGAATATTGATTAAAACACGTGTATTGTCTTTATGTGGGAGCCCTGACGTAGGTGTGGCGGTAGAGAGTGTGCCGGATATTGCGGACTCGATTACCGGTCGGGTGATACAAAGGCCTTTAAAATGGTAGTAATGGCTTTGCATCCTTGACGCTCGGGATCACGGGGTTTGGCATTACAACTGACTCGCAAGTGTGAGGATTAATGGACCAGTAGTAATGGTAATTTACTCGGAAAACTTGATACAAGGGAAAGTTTGTTGAAAGCGGCGTAAAACACCACACAAACAAATGAGCCGTTCCAAGACAAAACCAACATTGTGGGTAAAGTATAGGCCCGGATCAGCCTAAGCATGCAGCGCAGGCTAATCCGGACAACACTTCTCGTCTCTTGTAGAGTTTCTGTTTCAGGAAGAATTACTCTAAACCCCTTGAGACGGAATGTGTCGGCCCGGATTAGCCAGCGCGGACTGCGATACAATAATGTGATTTTCTCGTGGAACGGATCAAATGTATCGTTGGTGAACAAACTCCGTTTTGTTTTCATGTGGGAGTTGGCAAAGTCTTTTTAATTAGGAATGCTCTTAAAATGGTTATATTGAGATTATTATGTAAAGTATATTCACGATTTATTGGTGTCCCTAAATATACGCTATATAAAAAGACAATACAGCTGAAATAAACTTTGGTGTTTAGTACAAACATTAATCGAAGTGGTAATCGAAACATAATCTCTTAAGAGGCTTAATAACAAGTATCGAATGTGTTCAGTGCGTATCTCGTTAAGTGAAATATTGATAACTTTTCCTCATACAACAAATCTACAGCAGGCGGCTGTGGAGATGTCTTGGAAAGGTTTAATTTCTTTTTTTATTACAATACAACACATAATTTCAAAGGGATATACCTAAAACAACATTATTTAAATTTACATTAATATGTGTGTGTAAAGAGATACAGATAGGTGTTTCTAAATGTTGGGAACTTATTATTTCACTTTATATTATGTCAGTTTTTGTAAATGCTTTTTTTAACCGATTTGTTCGCCCACAGATGAGCCTATATATATCTGTTATATGAAACTTCAAAATATTGAATGACTTTTAAGTCGGATGTGAACGTGTTTTGATTTGGCGAAGTCTTAAACTCGGAAACATAGGATTGGTCGCTAATCGACAGAATTCCGGTAATCAGAAAGAGTCGATTTAATCCCTACCTTTTATGATGAGCTTATTCAGAAACGTTCACCGTATTTCTTAAAGAACAAAACAGATCATAACATAAGTTTTTATTATTTTATCTAAATATATGAACATAACATACGTGAAAGTGTAATTTTTTACAAAAAGTGAATATGTTTTAAAGCTTCGTCCACTTTCTATCGTGGTCAATGTAAAGAAATTAGGAGCGACTTGCCGAGCAGACAACTTTGTCCAATTTCAGACTAATATATCTATTTAAGCCTTAACTTGGGAATTGGACAATAATGATTTTGTTGAATTTTTTTGTTTAATATATCAAAAGAAAATGCATTTATCCCAGGAATCACAATTAAACAAATAAGTTAAAACTACATACACATTGAGTTGAAATGTTTTAGTTACTGTATGTCATGATCAGTTTGTACCAACTTATTCTTAAATGGGTAAATGGTTTCTCTCCTGTGTGTGTACAATATGAATTAGTTTAATACTTAAAATATGATCAAAGACTGAAGTCATTGCTTTTGAACTCGGTGTATTGCATTATTGAGTTCAAGAGAATTAGTTTCAGAGTAGTCTTTAACAATTTACCCTTTCTCACATACGACAAATCTGCAGCTGACGACTTTGAACGTTGACATACCTGCAAAACAAATAGAAATTCCCCATAAAAGAAGGTATAAGTATTGAAAACAGTTGAAAACATTGTGGCAAATGAAGACATTGCTCATCATGAGCAATTTCTACATTTGCCAAGATGGTATCAAGAGTTGCAGTGGCGTCAGAAATCGTCCCTATGTGGGAAAGGGTTAATCAAGGATAGAAAATACATGCATCATGATTTATACGGTATTAAATATTGGCGATGCTAATATTTAGCGAAATTGATGGGTATCGCGAAAATAACCCCGCTAACGTTAGAACTCGTACAGTATCAGCTTCAGATTTTCTTGGTATGGGTTTTTATGCATGTCGATTCTAGACATGTTCAAGTATTACCCTTTCCCACATACCTAATGAGAAATTGCCCATGATGAGCAATTTCTCCATTTGTCACAATGTTTTCAACTTTATTCAATAACAATACTTTCACTTACAGAGAACTTTCACATTTTAGTCCATATAAGTTCAAAGTCGTCTGCTGCAGAGTTGTATGTAGAAATGTAAATTGAGACGCAAATAGAGGAGAGTCTGAGAATGTGCGTGATAGACAGCACTTACCAATTACAAGAACAATGTAAAGAGATCACATGATAATGAATGGTGTTAATGTTGTTTTAACTAGTTGACCTGACAAGGCTATTTTTAGAGTCGTCTGCTTTTGAAACCACACGACGAATAAAACAAATGGAAAACCTTTAAAATTGAAAGATTTATGTTGTAACGTATTAGACTAGTTTTGCTTTTTTTTCCAATGATTCTTAAACAAATACAACAGGGGGAAATCTGCATAATTTATAATATATGTAACCAACATGTACAGGAAAGATTTGTCCACATTCATTATTTATAATCCACGATAAGAACATAAATACACTTTTGTTACCCCATGTATTGATTTACCGGTTCCTGATAAACCATTTTACACTTAATACCCCAAGCACTGGCCAAACGCCGATCGTTAAACATCCAGGCTTCAAACACTACGTTGTGCATCTTGTTATACCATACCTAACACACTTATAAGGGATAAAGGGTACAATAATTACGTTGACGATATGAGCCGTCCGCGCAGACTGATTCGGGCCGACATATTCCGTTTTAGAGGGATGGAGGTATAGGGAAATGATTTCGGATACAGAAAATCAACAGGAGGTGAAACGTGTCTGTTCGGTTTAGTCTGCGTGGCATGCTTAGGCTGATCAGGGTCGACGCTTTACGCAGAGACCACATTGTTGGTTTTCTCTCGAGACGGCTCATTTATTATAACATACCGACAAACTTATAAGGGATAAAGGGTTTCATGATTACGTTGACGATATATGAGAGCGCCAGCGCAGAAAGGTATATTAGCTGGCAGTTCTTTACAATGTTGATTGAGATCACCCTGTCAATCTGCTCAGTATTATCATAATCTACAGAAGTTGACATAATCTTCTAACAAGATTGTGTAAGTATTATGAGCCTTCCACAATAAATACAAACATTGTAGACTTTGCGTTCAGTATCGATCCGGATCAGCCTAAGCATGCAGCGTAGGCTAACCAAGACAGACACTTTTCGCCTCCTATGGATTTTATGTTTCAGGAATAATTTCTCTATACCTCTATCCCGGTGAAACGGACAGCATCTGTCCGGATTAGCCTGCGCGGACTGCGAAGGCTGATCTGGATCGATACATGACGTAGAGTCCATACTATTGGTTTTCTCGTGGAACGGCTCATATGTGCTCAGTGTAGATCTTGATCTACACTGATTAAAGCCAACATGTACTCTTTTTCATGGACGGGCTCACGTATGCAAAAAGTCTATACATATGACTTCTTTTCTGTCTTATGATTTATTGTCCATAAACGTAATGCGTGTATGGTATAAGTGCTTTTAAACATGATTGTATCAATATGGTAAATATATAAACAGTTCTGTCTTCTTTATTAAGTAGGAATCCACCGTTGCCGATAGGTTTACATTTGGGATTTTGGTCTTGGTTTCGATCCCCCTCTTGTGGCCTTTATGATGGGGTTTCCTAGGGCAAGGCACATTTTCTAGCGTAGTACTGCTTTATATTTACCGGGATCAAGAATGAATGTTTTGCCGTCGATAAGTAACTGAAGTAATGTTAAAACGGTGTGAAGTACCAAATAAATACACCAACTTTATCATGCGCTTTATGTGACTTACTTCGTGCGCATATTATTAACATTTTTCAATTTTGCAAAATGAATTATCCCAACGGATAACCTTAAAACATAATTAAAAATAGGATAAATGCAACACCGTCCTAAGCCAAAGTCTGTATTTTCGATGGCTCCAGGTAACCAAATAATATCGAATGTGTTACCGATGTACATTAAAGGTCCTGAACTCAAGTATAGTCTTAAGTTTTAAAAATGTTCAAAGTTGTCTTGAACTATTAGAATCATAATTCTCGGATAAAATTAGAGAAATTATTTCACTTTAGAGTACAAAAACATCTAAATATTGATCGTTAATGCTTCACTTTTACTTGGTAGACGAACCCAGTAAGCCAAATTTTGTACATGTTCATGACTTTCAATTGAATGTTTTTCAACATATACTGCCAAAATAGTTTTGAACTATGAATTACTTACGTTGTTGTCATTATTGGCAATATTTGCATAATTTTCAAAATGTTGATATCCTTCTGAAGTTCTGCTCCTTTAAGACCTGCCTATTTTTCAATGCTATCCGCTCAACGTTTACTATGATGTCCAGAAGTGTGCTGGATGTTTATCTTCTAAATGTGGAGATCAGTGATGTATCAGATCAGACCAAGCTATCTCACATGTTGATTTGAATATACAATGGTCGTATACGCCATGACGTTTGATCTGAATATAAACTCGTCGTATACGCCATGACGTTTGATCTGAATATACACTGGTCGTATACGCCATGACGTTTGATCTGAATATACACTGGTCGTATACGCCATGACGTTTGATCTGAACATACACTGGTCGTATACGCCATGACGTTTGATCTGAACATACACTAGTCGTATACGCCATGACGTTTGTTAAACATGCAGCACAGCGTAACATGTTATCTTGTTAATCTACATCTGCTTGTATGAACGACTTTTTAAAATCAATTAGTTATCGATCTTTGAAGAGATATGAGCCAAGTCTGTCAAAATAGAGTTATGTTGCATCTGCGTATAGTGAAGTGTCTGGTGAGTTTGTGCAGATGCACAGTCTCATCGTCGTCTTCACCCATCACGTATATGTAGTGTAGACCCGTATGTTGTTTCGGAGCCGAACCCCGTCGGTAGATACGCGGGCTGTCAATTAAGGGTTTGTGAGTTTGAACCCTAGCTCGGCCAACATTAAACCCGAAGTTTGACAACAAAACGTGTAATAAGAGTCATTCGTCTTCAACAAATGCGCTAAAAGCTATGTGGAAAAGCAGTCACTTGCGTGTAAAGACTAGTATATGCAGGAGCACTAGTGTGAGACAGCCATTAAGCATATGGGTAGGTAAACTGGCCGCCGTGATCTCCCCGAACATGTGTTTAAAAACGACGTTCAACACAATCAATGAATGCAGTTTCAGTCAATAAAATCGAAATTCGACTCTAATAGGTGTAACGAACCGTCCCGCGAGAAAACCAAAATTATGGCATCTGCGGAATTTATCGACCAGATCAGCCTGCACTGTCCGCGCAGACGGATCCAGGCCGACACATTCCGTCTCCGAAGGATAGATGTATAGAGAAATAATTCCTGAAGCAGAAAATCCACAGGAGGTGAAACGTGTCTGTCCGAGTTAGCCTGCGCGGCATGCTGAGGCTGATCAAGGTCGACACTTTACGCAGAGACCATTGTTGGTTTTCTCGCGAGACTGCTCTAATGCTACCAATTCCATTGCTGTGCTCCCGTTACGTAGATGCAATGAGACCCGAAACCGTCAGACGCGACTCGTATAGATAAAATAACATATATTTAAGTTTATACCTGAAACGATTGTCCCTTCTTGTAGGTCTGTAAGTATTTTTCACAAAATCCATCGACATTTTGACACGTTTTTTTTAATGTAACTACACTATCTAAAAGTATAAAGATAAAATAAATACAGGAACAGTTTCTGTTTCAAATTATTTTAAATTGTTAGTGAATTCTTTAAATCACCGAGCAATAGTAATGAATAGCCTTTAATCACTAATCCACATTGTAGTTCAGTTAACAAAAAAACTTGAATAGCTTACAGTTTAAAGTTTTTTAAACACCTAATTTATTGAAACCCTTTCCGATATCAGCAAAATTAAACGTCACTTGTTTCAGAGTATTTGAAACATCTTACAACAAATACGTACACTTATGAATTATCAATAAACGCATTAATATGACCCAAAGCCCGCATGTAACAATGGCTAACTTTCCTACAATGTTTTCCAAAATAGACTCACAAATAGCATATAACGGAATCTTCTTATCGCTATTTCAGGGTTAAAGGTATAGTTTCTCAATACATTTATAGCAGACGATCATCCATAGTTACCCCTACCAACGTGAATGGAATCGTCGACCGGGTATAAAACTCCAATAGCGAAACAATCAGACTGTGACATACACTGTATAAATGGAGAGAATGGCGTTAAAATGGTCCTGTCAACCAATAAATTGTTTATCTCTTTCCACCATACAATAAATCTGCAGCAGAAGACTAAGAACAAATCCAGGAAAAAATTATGAAAGATCTTCTTCTTCCGTGTATTGCCCTCATTCAAAATGTTGAATATTCTATTATATTTTATTCAAATAGGGATGAAAACATTGTAGCAAAAGGAAAAATTGCTCATAATGAGCAATTTCTCCTTTTGTTACAATGTATTCTTAATACATCTGCTCACACGCGTCTTATGAGAGAAATGGTAAAACCTTGCATCTAGTGATTTATTTTTCAATTTGTATTTTACGCCATTTTCAACATTGTTTCAGTTATATCGCGTTGGAAGGACATGATCCTTGGGTAAACACACCAGTACTAATCTATGACATGTGCCCATGATCACTACACTATGGCAGCATCGAACGGTTATCGCATCCAATGTCCATGTCACTTCAACCCCTTTCCCTCATACGACAAATCTGCAGCAGACGATGTTAAACATATTTTGCCAAAAAAAAAGGGAAATCTCTAAAATTGAATGGATAACCTATGATTAAAAGTGGAAAACATTGTGTTAAAAGGAGAAACTGCACGTTTTGTGCAATTTCTTCTTTTGTCACTATGTTTCCAAAAAGCCATCTGCTGCAGAGGTGTGAGAAAGCGTCTATATGAGGGAAACGGTTAAATATAAATGAATTACAACCCATAACCTATAATAAAGGTTGATCCATTCACGTATTTCTCTTTAAGAAATCATTGATCATTGAGTACATTTAAAATTGAATATGTATTGTTTTTTATTCGAAACAGCATATGTATGTTAACAATAAAAACACATGTGTTATGTCCAATGTTTATCATATCAAAGTTAAATTGATCAATTGCCTGTGTAAGTGTTATAAGATGCCTTCATTTGGGGGGAGGGGGGGGGGGGGGGTCATTAAGGCGTTACCTTGGTAAGCTACCAGTACGTCTTGTCCATTTAATTCTGACACAAGCGGATCAGACGTTCTGCTAAACCCATACTCCTCACCGACACTCAGGGAAACCTATTACTACCATATTTAACCCTTTCCCTCGTATATACGCTTTCTGACTCCTCTGCAGCAGACGGATCTTTTAATACATTGTGACAAAAGAAGAACTTGCACAATTTCTCCTTTTGCCAGAATGTTTTCCACGTTTAGTCATAGGTTATCCAATCAATTATAGAGATTTTCCGATCTTTGACAAAATATGTTCAAAGTCGTCTGCTGCAGAATTGTCGCGTGAGGGAAAGGGTTAAAGTATTCGGTATGACCCGGTCTTAGATCGAAACCACGACCTCCTGCACCCGAGGCGGACGATCTACCATTATACAACAATGGGGAGCTCTGCCATATTCCTTCCTAACTGTGTAACTGCATAGTTACATGTATAGTTATATTATATCATGTGTATGTAATAGATATGTACTGCTAGGTCAACCATATAATCATGACATACAGTATACATGTATCATGTTTAAAGTGGACTAATTAAAAAAGAAAGAGCCCTCCCGCGAGAAAACAAACATTATGATCTCTGCGTAATGTATCGACCCAGATCATTATGTTCAATCCGCGGAGGCTAATCCGGGCCGACACATTCCGTCTCAGGGAGATTGAGGTAAAGAGTAATAATTGCTGAAACAGAAAATCCACAGGAAGCGAAAATTGTCTTCCCGTATTAGCCTGTACATCATACTTGGGCTGATCCGATTCGATCCTTTACGCCGAGTCCACACTATTGGTTTTTCTCGTGGAACGGCTCAAATATAAATAGTTTTAATTGGTTAAAGCTTACCGACGTTTCCATATCAGTTAATCACGGCTGCCAGTTCACCTACCAAAGAATGTCCTGCTGACACTTCCGCGCAATTATTAATCAGAACAATCATTTCATGCAACTGGCTATTTCCCAAATCGAGCTTTAGTCAATATGAGAAATTCAAATGACGATATTTACACTGAGTTTTGTCAGATATAAGTAAATAATGATTTCATTTTCTAAAAGTCTGCTTGGATATGTAATGGAGCATATGCAATGTGCAACGATAACAGTTATTGTTATATGGGGAAAGGAACAAGTTTAACACTTATGTCATCTTCTGTAGACTCTGATTGTAAGGACAGATGTACAGGCTGATCTGAGACAACACTGTTCAGATATGCTTACGTGTATGTTTTTCCCATTGACTGACTCAAATTATAATCCATCATGAATATTTAATCCTATTCCACCTGCAGACGCATTTTGACGCAATAGCAGCAGACGACTTTTGAAAACATTATGGCCAAAGATGAAATTGCTCATCATTAGTAATTTCTCCTTTGTCTACAATCTTTTCATCTTTATTTAACAAAAAAGCTTTCTTCTACGGAGATTCTTCGTGTTTATGTCTCTATGTTTTTAAAAGTCGTCTGCTGTAAATGTGTTATATATGCAGGGTTAATAGTCGTCTGCAAAGAAGGGTTCAAACCAACGTCGATATGGTTAATCGTTTTAACAGTTCTTATTATTGAATTATGAGTTAGCCTTTTTATATACAAATGCACGACTGACTAAGTTTGATCTATCTAATCAAATAGGTGTAATTCGAGACTGTAGACAAACGTTCATTCACAATAAAAGATCAGCCTGTACATGCGTTCTTACGAGCCCATTTTGTTTTACAGGAGGCGAAAAGTGTCTGTCCGGATTAGCCAGCGGGGCATGATTATGCTGATCCGGATCGATACTTTACCTAGGGTCCACAATGTTGGTTTTCTCGTGGTACGGCTTAAATGTGTAATCGAACACTAACCGATTCCCAGAGGGTCAAACCCTTAATTGTTGTAGACTTAAACTAACGCTGTCTACATACAATACAGCCGCAGCAGACTAGTTTGAAAACATTGCGGCAAAAGTTATGGCATATCTTAAGCCAAAAGATTTAATATAATTGAAAACACTGCGGTAATATTAGAGACATTGTTCATTGTAAGAAACGTTTCCTTCGGTCACACTATTTTATAAAATTCGTCTGCTGCAGTTGAGTCAAAATGTGTCTACACATAAGAAGGTTTGATTAAGATACTTAAGTTTTGCTCTTCTTTGTTTCATTTATTTCACACTGATTTGAAGATTGCTTTAAACAAATCGATTGATTTGATATTTTCAAACAAGGTAGAAACAGAATCAGCTAGAACGTTCGTGAAATCCAATCCTGTAGTAGAGTGGACAATGAGTGGCTAGGGGTTGATCCAAGAGGGTACATCACCTACATTACTACTAGGTTACATCAGACATAACCCCACTTTCAGCACCAAATTCCGAAACGAATGCCATTACCTTTGGGATGTTGGTACCGGATATAAGTATGCTAATATCGGATAAGGACCACAGACGTCTGTTTTGATAACTGAAGAAAATCATGCCAAATGTTTGTAATCAGCATGACCGAATTTAGAAATGTATTATTGTAGATTAAAGTGTGCTATCTGCGTTAGCATGAGAAAATCTTGATAAAGACGAAGTGGTCGAACAAATGTTATTTTTTATGAAATAAAGTGTCTCTTTTATAGCTTGATTTCCGTGTTCAGCAATGTTTCAGTCATATCACGTCGGCCAGTTCACTCATATAACCTTATGTGTTTACGGAGAAATAAATCTTGTCGCGTTGACTTTTGTCAAACGTCGGTAATAATGTTAACCGAGAGAGGGGTTTGAACTCACACATCCTGGATTGACAGCCCGCGTCGCTTCCGACTGAGCTACCGGACCTCTTACATAATCAACACACATAAAGTTACAGATCGACAGTGTTCCCGCTGTGTCACGTACATGGTTAACTTGAAATCATTAACCCTTTCCCTCATATAGACGCTTTCTGACGCCTCTGCAGCAGACGGCTTTTTGAAAACATAGTGACAAA
>JAUELF010241215.1:0-12589 GCA_031471495.1 Clinocardium nuttallii
CACTGATACAATAGCATAAGCTTTATTTTACTATAAACATATAATAATATAACGTCACACTGATACGATAGCATAAGGTTTATTTTACTATTAACATATCATAATATAACGTCACACTGATACAATAGTATAAGGTTTATTTTACAATACTCATATAATAATATAACGTCACACTGATACAATTAACATATAATAATATAACGTCTCACTGATACAATAGCATAAGCTTTATTTTACCATAAACATATAATAATATAACGTCTCACTGATACAATAGCATAAGCTTTATTTTACTATAAACATATGATAATATAACGTCACACTGATACAATAGCATAAGCTTTATTTACTATAAACATATAATAATATAACGTCTCACTGATACGATAGCATAAGCTTTGTTTTACTATAAACATATAATAATATAACGTCACACTGATACAATAGCATAAGCTTTATTTTACTATAAACATATAATAATATAACGTCACACTGATACGATAGCATAAGCTTTATTTTACTATAAACATATAATGATATAACGTCACACTGATATAATAGCATAAGCTTTATTATACAATAAACATATTATATATAACGTCACAAATTCTCGTTTGAAACTTTTGCTATTTATTTTTAGTGAAAGCTGTCCTTGGTTCTGGACAGTTTGCGATTTCTTCTTCCAACGGGTTCTATGTTGACACAACTCCACCTGTACCTGATGGCCAAGCCCTACTTTATATTGATGTTGATCAAGGCGATTATACCCCTGTAAACTATCAGGGTTCTATCAGTACAATTAAAGGTATATGGCTCTGTAATGACGACGAAAGCGAAATAAAGGTAATGACTATTTTTGAATAAGCTTTAAATTTAATTAAATGTCTATGTTTGACGAAATTGCATTAGTTTATATCGATATTTTACAAACTCTGTTGATAAAGTCAAGTACATCCCTGTAGAATAATAAGGTTATAACAGTATAATTAAGGGGATATTGCTTGTAATGACGCCAAGTAAGAAATAAAGGTGAAAATGAAAATTTTAAAAATTGATACCGTCATGGCATAATAGCTGTCTGTTGCGTTCGCTTGGAGAGTTTGGGACCAGTGTTCGATCTCTTAGACCCGAGCCCCGTAAAATCAGTCGATAGCGACGCATGCTGTCAATACAGGGAACGGGAGCTGGAACCCCAGCTTTGCGGCGTAAATTATGCTTCATGCTAAAGAAAAACCGTGATAGTGATACTGCAATACTTTTGGCAAATGGTGATGTCGCGCCGTTGTTTCATTATGCTGCTGTAAAATAATCCTTACCTCTTTATGAGATAATACATCGTTGCTTGAATCGTCAACTTCATTGTGTTAATCTTCATCATACAAAGAGAAGCTTATTCTCATTTAACATACTACTGTAAAGTCTGTATTAATGAACAGTTACGAAAGTGTACTTTATTATTATTGCAGGAATATTTTTGGGCTATTGGATCAGACGTAGGTTTGGAAGATATCCAGTCCATGACATCCACTGGAAAAAACTCCACTGGGATAAACACTGGTTTTGAGGGAAAACTTACGGATAAATCGCACTACTTTATCACCATCATTTGTGAAAATGAAGCTGGTCTGAAAGCAAGATTAAATAACACGAGAGGTATAAATATCAGAAAACTAGTTTCGTGAATTTTAACAGATTTTTAAGCCTGACTTTTTCCTTTGAGCTCTAGTTATGTCTATTGTTCAAGTTCTACGGAATAACTTGACATATTAATATTATTTCATCAATCCATTAACTGCTAATCTTACGACTATTTCAACTCAAAAGGTTACAAATACTGCACGTCAACAAGAAAACAAAAAATTAAACAAATTTAAACATTATATAATTATTTGTATGATCGTAATTGAATAAGAAGCTAATGACTGTACATATATCACAAAACAATAACAGATCATACTAATATATTATATTTATGTTCTTAATTATATGACTGATACACTTTACGTATCGTCTGCTTTAGGTGTAGTAGTTCTACTAACAGCGCCGGATCCAGACACAGTGGGTGCGGATATTGTAGGCGCGGAGAAGTTCGACTATGATATAAATCCACCAGACGCTTTGAAAACTGATGATCCAACATCTGTCGGAGCATCATGGGTGAAATCTGAAGACAAGAGCATTTATGCGTACCGTAGGTTTAAATTCAGTTAAGCAGTAATGCTACTGTTCCACACAAACCACGAATCGCACGAATCGCCACTAATATAATGTTTAAGATTCGTAAAGATTCGTACAATTTTGTAAATTTTCTAGTCCAATTCGTGACAATCTACGATCCAGTTACGATACAGATACGATAGAGTTACGAATTTTCGTGGGATTCGGCTTGATTCGCACGAACATTGTCAAGAAATCACTACGATTTAAAAGAATATATTACGAATACTGCACGAACGTTAAGAACCAGTTACGAATCAGTTCAGAATACGCCGAATGCATGTACGAATCAGGTACGAATAAAAATGAATTCGTGACTATTCTTGACAATTCTTGAGATTTCCCCTTAAGATATATATAAAAGGCCTGCGTGTATTCGTTGGATTCGTGACATATTCGTAGCCGATTCGTGGTCAAGCCACAAATTCACGAATTCCTGAGTTTATAATACCTACGAATGCCTACAAATCGATTACGATTCAGTTACGATGCATAATAATGCATTACGAATTTATTACGAATGTTACGAATTAACTACGATTTTTCAGAATCGAGATTTCGTGGTCAAAACTTTGAACAGCTCAAAACGTTTACCACAAATTCTCGATTGCTCAAGAATTGCAAGAACTGACTACGAATATAAACGAATCAATTAACATTTATCAATTCGTGGGATTCGGGGTATTTGTGGAATACTGCCATAAGAAAACAAAAAATCGTCCACAATTAGCAGGTGTGTTCTTTAAACTAGCGGCGATTCAGGAAAGTGATTCTCATGGTATTGTCACTGTGGTGAGTGCGTCTATGACATTGGTCATGGACATGTTGGTACTACACGCCAACACGTACTCTTTAATGGTCAAATATCAACCAGTTTGCCTTGTTACAACATTTTAACCTGCAATTTAGCAAATCTCGACTCTTCTTGTACGTAGATGCTTCAACAAAAGGCATGTGCCGTGCCATATCAAGTTCAGTTTTAACTACGTTTACCATATTTGAATGTGCGTGGCGGTTTGGGTTTTTTCAGTTCTACAACTTTACAGTTGAAATATAAATAAACGGCTTATTATTACGATTTCAATTTTAAAATTGTTGAAAATAGCAATCTAATGAACACGTGTTGTATCTTTCCTCTAACCTCCTATTTATTCTTGACAGATTTTTGTCTGGGCAGTAACGTGACAAGTCATGAAGATATTCTTAAATGTGTCTGGGTTGGCCACAACGCTTCCGGAGAGGTTTTAATAGAAAATGGCAGCCTTCTGTATAACGGCCAGATAATGTACAATTTGAATGAACTAAAATATGACTCGAGTGCAAGTTCGACAGGTGGTGTATTTAATATGGAGCCTGGACGTGTTATTTTCGTGTCAATACGTATAGCAAATGAAGCAAATAAGTATGCGTTTAAGCCTGTTGGAACAGTAACTATAGTATCAAGCACAGCAACATATGCCGGAGTATCCGATGGGAAAAGTGCCATTTCTCTCACAGCAACTTCGGACAGCATACAAAAAAGGAAGAAACGAGCTGGTTCTATCACTTTGAAACTAGTAACCCCCTCAGGTTTGTAATTTCAGTTTGAAGCATTTTTTCTTTTTTCATTGATACTGTTTTTATTTTCATTTCTGCACCAAACAAGGCTGCATTTTAATATACCTGGACTTAGAACACTTTTCGGACTTCGTGATTTATGTGTATGTGCTGATTTTCTATGAAGTACGTGCAGATATTTCATTGACGTTATTTTATACTTGTAATATGGCACTGTTTAGATAAAGTTCCTTCTGTATTCCAGTTCTCTTATTATCAGTTTATGTATCAATATCGATTAAGTTAACCCTTATTGCGCTACATTCCTGCCATCGATAGCATCACCCCCTATGTGTATCACCAACAAAGAAATAGGTTTCCTGTAAATTATAATGAATGTGTGTCCTAATATAAAAGTTTATGTATTACAGATTTACCACAGGGTGAGACAGTGATGCTTGTATCACTGACGGAGAATGATCTTAGTACAGAATATACTTCTAGCCCGTCAACAGACTTCGCACCTTATATTGTTAATCCAAATATAACTTTGGATCAGGTAGAACGATATCTAGTCGGAAGGTGAGAAAACAGTTCTGCATGATCAGTTCAAGTTTTAGAACTTAAACAAATGGTCCTTATTTTTAGGAATGGTTTCTATTCGCAGTAAATGTGACCAATGGATGGAATGCGAACTTCTGATATCAGTTATATATTGATCAAAAGTAATGCTGAGGTCCCGGTTTTAGGAACTTACTATGTATGTAATTAGCTGAGTATGTTACAAACTTCTTGCACAGCAGCCTAGTATAGCATTAATAGTTAATTATATTAGTGTGAATAAATAGCAGGTATCGTTTAAAGGAATTTTATTGAGCACACTAAACTAACCTGCTTAACTTTAATCCCTTCCTTATTTGAATAACCCTGGCAAAAGTATCGGTTAAACAAATTTAATGAAAGCCAATCATTAAACTCAAGACGTTTCATGACGCGAGGGTCAGATAACTATTCTCAATTCTTCTGTATGTGTTTACATGAAGCTGGTTGTTGATTTTTGTCGGATTTGGAAAAACCTTTTTTTTTTAATTGGTCTCTAAATCAAATAGTTATTAATTAGATCTAGTTCATAATTGTTTCTTCATCTTTGATTATCTTACTTATTGCCCATGTTAACTTGGTGTTCAATGTGTTTATGTCATCATATTTTAATTTCTTAAAATATTTTACAATGGTAATATTGTTCTTCGTGCACTTTTATTTCTATTTCGGAATATTCCATTTCCTTAAATATTTTACCAGGTTATTTGGAGCACTATAGTTTTATGTCGTTAAATTCCATTATCTTAAACATTTAGCCATGGTTACTTAGTGGTCATTATTCCTTAATCGTTATCATTGATTATGAAAACAGGGCTTGTACTGTCTTATTTACAGAATCAAAGAGTTCGAGATGTCCTTTTCTGTTGTAACAGTTGGTCAGTTTGAGTTGCCAGGTCCGATGGGGATTACATTCACCCAATCTAATACGAATCCAAAACCAGGAGAAAATATTCATATGTTGATACACTGGAATACTGGTAAGCATAGTCGCATTTCCGTTGTGTACACCATTAAACATCACCTACACAAAATGTTAATCAAATCATCCTGCATATGCATGAAGTCGTATCTTGGTATATCACATAATTAAATGCATATAACCGGTCTGTAATATAAAGTTGTGTAATGGTATCATTACATTTTCACCAAACACGTTGACTAATTGCTTTCTATTCGGGTAACAGATGTCGAATATATGTATATAATGTATCCACCAGTTGTTGTAAACAATGTGATCCATTTTGGAAAACGAAGAGTGACTTTATCGTTATGTATTCGTGTAGTATTAAGTCGTGAATCACGACATACGTTAATGACGTTTAGAATCACGTAAAGGGGGATAAAGGCTAAGTTGCTAACATTTCCTTTTTCGTTATTTCTGTAACGTTATTGTGTTTGAGTAAAATAGGTATACATAGTATTTACATTGAATAGTAGTAACTTATCCGAGTATTTTATTAGACAGACAGAGTGAGCCGAAATGCTTATGAATGATAGTTACCCTACATTTAAGCAACTTTCAACAATGATTAAATTGCTTTTCATCCGTCTGTTTTGTTTCAGAATGAATGTTAACTATACTGGCTGTTTCTGATGTTATTATATGAGTATAATACACGCTCTTAAATGCATCATACAATCTGAAACGTATGCACAACCTAACGTTGGGATAATTCTTGAACAATAACCGACATCTAACCTCAATTTACATTTATATCCGATATTCTCGATGTATTTGGTTGGATAGTGTTTAACGCCTCTTTCAACAGGTTTTCATATACATTACGACGTGTCATGGGTGATTTACCGGTACAGTGGTAATTATTTATCCCGACGTCGATGCATCAGTCGAAATGCTATCCCCTGATCGCAAAGGAGGAAAGCCATTATTTCATTTTTAAAGTGTCTGGAATGTCCGGACCGGAGATCGAGTCCTTGTATCCCTCTCCCAATGTGGACGCTCTAAACATTACACTACGGACACGTTCCGTTGTGTTCTGATTCGCTTAATAATAGTGAATTGTATTGGTCGACCTTAACTATTCATTATTCTTTTTTTATTGGTTTATTAGCGGACCAAGAATGGAAATCAACAGGTCTGACATGTCAATTTGAATCTGACAGAGAGACACAAAGTGACGCCAACAGTACGACTACAGTCAAGGTATCCATGCATGACTTATATTCAACATTTTAAGATACATCTATTTCATCCACCTTGTTTAAATGTTCGTGCATAGACTGATTCTTAAAATCACATTTTGTACAAAAGTATATAATTATTTAATTGGCATTGATACCTACATTTAAAAATATAAAAATCATACCAGACGTGTGAGACAAATTCGTGGTATCAGCTCGATGTATGATCCAAGCAAACCACGAATGACGATTTATGATGGATTCACTGTAATATATAAATATAAATCAGTCAAATCACTGTATGTCCTTGCACCAGTATGTTCTCCCTAAAATCAAAGGCGTATTCCGTTTATATAATCACTCACTCAGACATATGATAGCCAAAACAACCAATCAATTTACAGATGATTTTGACTAGCAATCGATGTGTCAGGACATTTTTAATAAACCTCAGTTATTCAGTCGCAATGGTGTACGCATATTTCATATTGGACTAACGAGAGGAGTCGCTACTGCCACTGTTCAATCAATTGGTTTGGATTATAAGCGCTTCAGATATATAATGGAAACAAATTCCATTTCCCTGTCCATAACTTACTGACACTCCGCTTACATCATTTAATCATTATATTGGTATACATGTAAGGATAGATTTCCAATGTTTTGTCAGAAGAAACATTTAGGTATATAAACCAAATATGCCACATAATCTTCTTTGTTAGCAATTGTAGTAAGACCCAAATTCAAAGTGGTGAGCATTCACGATTGTTTTTCACCATTCCAGGTTTGCAATACCAGGACGTATGGGAATGACACAGACATTTATTTCAAAGAAGCGACTCAGTTTGCTGTTGTTCTTGCCAAGGCAGACGTGGTTAACAATGCACCGTATCTTGAATCGCCAACCAATCTGACATTCAATGAAGACCAAGGTTTGTTCGGATTTTTTAAATCAGCACTTAACCTGATGATAGCTTTGTCTAAAAGTGACCAAAGAGATACATACATATGTGAATATATGATGCGGCTAAGAAGTGTTATTTCTTTCAGGTAAAAACATACAGTTGGGTTCGGCAAAAAGCGTTATAGATCGATAATTTCTGCGTGTCTGGCTGTCATTTCGTAAGAAAATGGCCGACACTTCCACGAACAATACCGTTCCATTTTGACTTCGGACGAAGTTACCGATTTTTATATTGTTATGTTTGTTGCTGACCAAGTACTCAAATCACTCAGTCCATTAAGATAATAGCATACATATGGTTGGATTGATCCCCATGTGTGCACAATTTGCATTTGTCTCACTGAGTGTCCAAGTTTCGCAGGCGACACAGGCGACGCAGGCGACACATTGTGTTTCAAATGTTTACAAAGTTAATTTCCTTTCTTATAGTTGATGGATACGCATATCAACTTATAGCCAACGATACAGAAGGAGACAATATAGGATTTCTACTAGTTGATTCTATTCACGGAAGCTTTGTTGAAGATATGACCTTATCTTTAAATGGAAGGTTTGTTAATTGTCATAAACACGTTTCTGCCAATCCACTAAATAAACAGTTTCAATTTTAGGGGCGCTCTTGGATAAGCAGCCGTAAGACACTAGCGACCAGTGTTTTTTCCAGATCAGTTAGCATATCTACGCAGTCTGATCCGGCCAAACAGTCATAAAGAAATTTCTGTAAATCAGTATCAGTTTTGATCCAAAGAATGGATGAGATTGCTAGTCTTTTCCCACACGGGAAATATTTACGCAAATGTTGTTTTTTATGGAGCACCGTTTATTTTATAAATCGACCCTCAGTGAATACTTGAAGCACAGCTGGATATGTTTTACCATAAAATCTCATCTACGTTAAATGTATGGAAATAATCCAATTGTTGATCCCGTTGATGACGGCATTCGAACCCTGGACATTTCGATGTTAGATCTATTCATATTGACCTCGATGTTAGATCTATTCAGATTGACCTCGATGTTAGATCTATTCAGATTGACCTCGATGTTATATCTATTCAGATTGACCTCGATGTTAGATCTATTCAGATTGACCTCGATGTAAGATCTATTCAGATTGACCTCGATGTTAGATCTATTCAGATTGACCTCGATGTTAGATCTATTCAGATTGACCTAACACACCAAATTGTCGGCGAGTGGTAGTCAATCAATGTATTTACATTGATTCGGCTAGCACAAGTCTTACCACATGGTAATGTTGGACAATTACCGGAAGACGCCACTCATCTTCTATCTAAATATATATACTTCGAAGGCTGTAATTAACGGAATCAATATTTGGTATTCCCATACCCTTGGTTAGTTCAGGAACATAGAAGAAGGTGATCAGAAATCCAACTAGAACACTTTTATCTAGTTGACATATCACATAGGGAAAGTAAAGTGCTCATTTTGTAGCGAATATAACTGTGATTTACTATATTACACATACACAAAAGAGACATACTAGTAATTTCCAACTTAACTAACATTTCAGTATAAGCTTCCAAATATGTGCTCATTGTTATGGTACATTAAACCTCGAAGTACAGATCTACGATATCCCACAATCCGCCGAAGTGCAGAGTAACTCAACAAATGTCATCATCAACATAACTGTGATGTCTGTGAATGATCCACCAAACATATTCCTTGTGGATGATTACAAAGCGTATCTACTGCACAACGACATCACTGAAGAGATTCAGGTTTTTATCATTGCATTACAATAATAAGACTAAGCGTTATAGATATGGCTTTAATAGGGGTTTTTTTTTAAATACTTTGTATAAATATTGGGCTTGAATAGAACGTGCTGTTGACCCGCTGCATGAACTCATCTACAACATTTCTAAACTGTTACAAAAGCAAAACGTATTTAAGAAATTGCAAAGTGATATGTATTTGGTCAGGCATCATTTATGTGATATAGTAAAGGACATAACTTCGCCATTAACTATAGCAAACTCTGTTTTGTATGAATAAAACTGACATGCAATGATGCGTTATAAATCTTTATGAATTTAACCTATAGCTCAACTCAATTATGAAAGGACACTTTTGTGCTAATTCATCAACTTTGTTATTTAAAGATATTCCGTGACAACATCGTGGGAGGAGCTGCTCACTTTACGGCAATCGTTGGAGCTTATGAATATGATACGGGGGATGAACTAGAAGTGTTGCAATCTGCTACAGCACAGGGAGAATATTCTGTGGAAACGATAGATTCAATCTACACCTCAGTGGTCAACTGCAACGAGTCTTTGGTGAGGTTTCTTTAGTTCTTTTGTTATCTTTAACATGACTGTGGGATGTGTTGGAAGTTTGTATATTCTGTTTCTATAACATTCATAACAAATAACAAATGACATATCTACAACAGCCAACATGTGAAACGTTGTGAGGAGGAAAGCAGACATTGCTCAAAGAACCATTTCCAAAAGGTGTACTAAATGTTCTAAATGTTACATCGTTCTCTTTTGATATTTCAAAGCAGTTAATTATAAAAGTAGACGGTCGTTGATATGTGAAGAAATTATGTGTTATGTATAATTGATGTTCAGTCACTGAATCGGCCTTATTTTGTTTCTTCCGCAGTGTTCTTTAAAACATGCTACCATCGTAACCAAAACGGATGGCCAATAGCTATTGCCCAGTGGGCAATGTCTACATATTTATTCGATTTTATTTTTAGTTAGCAAATTGTTACTTGAAATAAATTACAGTTTCGATAAACAGTCAGAATATAAATATACGAACAATAATGAAATACATATTTGCATAACGTTCAAGATCAGGTCGAACGATAAAATTAGAGGAAACTATTTTATTCTATAGTGTCTTGGCAAGGGCCCGGAAATGTCGCCCTCCCTTATGAAGTGGATGTTTGCTAGAGTTACCTACAAAAAGGCGGACAATTTTACTGGCATTGATACACTCAAAATAGCCCTCAGAGATAGTACAGGAACACTATCAGACATCGTTACTGTTTCAATATATAATCTTGAGTTTCCATGTTTGAATGGAGGATTCTGTTCAGGTAAGAATTAATAATCTTGAAACATTAAAAAGGGAGTCAAAATGTATTTATATTTGAACGATCGTAATAGTCACCGTGGGGTAATAATGCTATATTAGGTAAAAGTGACCCCTTAGGACAACTGCAACAAATATGGATTTTAATCATTATCTATCATGAGTATCTGCCTTAAACCCATATTAGCCGCCTGACACAGTAAACAGTCAGCTATTATAATTGTACTAGAAAAAGTCGAATCATGCGGTTCTATTGTATATTCTAGGGAGATGGGTTTTTTTTAACAAATTGACCATTTTCGATTGTCTGATTCGATATATTGTAACATAATATCTTCGCACTTATACGAAACTTTCGTTTTAGAAAGGTGAAAGACCCATTGCAGAAACGTTTACATGAAAATACATTTTATATTGCAATGGACTCGGGATTATTCGAACACGCGATAACTTTAAAATATATTTCGTTTTACTCGACGGAATACCAGGAACGGATCTGCCGTTTCAAATCAGAGTAGTAGCAGTTCTTAATGCTCGGACGAACAATCTGCTGCTGTGATGTTTTATTAATATGATTTTATAACTGGCTTCCTATTATGATAATCAGTTAAGTATTTAAGAATTACGAAAGTGAAATTACATACATTAATTTAACACATGTCGAGGTTCCCGCGTACATGTCGATAACTCGAAGTAATTCATTGATGCCTTTCGCCTTCGAGTTATCACGAGTACAATGTACAGTAGTGTTAACTCTTTCTGTGTCGAATTTTACTCGACTCTTTCATTTTGAAAATTGGACCGCTCCACTTTTCGTTCAACAGGAAATTTGGTAAAACCTTATGTCTAAATGGCAAACAACGCAGATTTCAGGAGAGAAAGTTCGTCACGATCTGTCTCAAATGAATATACATTGTTTGTAAATGCCATTAATTGCCTTTGCCAACATTTAATAATCATTCCTTTTTTTCTTAGCAAATACACAGGTGCCATGTGACGATCCGACACGACTGAACGACTTCGATGATAACTACAGTTGTGTTTGCCCAATAGGATGGACTGACAAACATTGTGGTACGGATGTAGACGAGTGTTTAACATCACCCTGCAGTACCCCTACAGTGTGTAACAACAACCCTGGTAGCTACTCCTGTGATTTCCCGTTGTATTTCATCATACCGCTGTCTATTGGTATTCTTGTAGTCATTCTACTAGTGATATTGGTTTTGTTTCGCAATCGAATATTTAGGTAAGTGCAACTGGCTTGAAGACCCATCTTCGATAATTTGTTTCGCGTGGGTAACGAAGATTCCGATAAGACTTCTTGAATGTAGCCTATTTAAAGATTGCTGTATTTTTAAAAAGGATTTGGCTTTTTGTTTAATTTGGATTAGCATAGTGCCGATTTAAGAAATATCTATATAAGAAATATCTATATAAAATGTTGAGTTGAGCAGCCAACCCACTAGTATACGCAGTCTGGCCTGGCTATATACTGGTGGCGAAGGTTTCGCAAAATCTATTCCAACAGGAAAAATGGGTAATGGTGTATCGAAGTCTGTGTAAATTATATATTTTGTATGCAGCATGTAGAATGTTCGAATGAAAAAATAGGGAAAATCTTGATAACATTACCAGAGACACAAATCGTAGACCCAAAGAGCGGTATCTTGATGTGGGACTTATTTGTTTAATTTGTTATTTAAACTGCCTTAACATACGATGGTGTCAGGACTGCATATTAGCTGATTGGTATTGTGTCGATCCAGCTATTAGTAATAGGAGATATCTTTTAAGGTAAACGATCATATTCAACCAAGTCAAGTCATTTAAATAGACAAGCTGCCTTCTCTTCACACAATATATCACCATTAGCTTAATGCCTAATATCTTACACTTCTGTATCTGTTGATCGGAAGCAGGTGAGGTTTGGGGTTTTCTAGAAAATATCGCTTATTTCAAATACAAAATGAAAACAAGCAAATTCAGAGAATTATGGTCCCCCGCTTTGGGGGTTTTATTGGTTGGGTTGCAACGCTTCCTGGCATA
>JAUELF010241226.1:0-12587 GCA_031471495.1 Clinocardium nuttallii
GGAATATCTTGTTGACATTTAGGTGAGCGATACAGGGCCATCATGGCCCTCTTGTTTGACAAAATATGTTCAAAGTCGTCTGCTGCAGAATTATTGTATGAGGGAAAAGGTTAAGATATCATTATATCGGGCATGGCTTGACTCAAAGGACTAGTTAAGGAGGAGTGAACTGGTCTTTTCTGACCCATATCTCCCTTATGACTCCACTAAAACCCATATCTCCCTTATGACTCCACTGAAACCTATGTTGTGGGTTACTCACTGAGATGATTCTTTTGAGTACCCACAACATAGGGTTTGAGGGGTCAAATAGGGGTTTGGGGATGTGAAATATTCATCTTATCTAGAGCTCCTGCTCGTTTTTGTAAATGATGACTCCACAGAATCTTTTGTAGAGATAATTATTTCAAGACACAAGGGGTCGCACCAATTCTGCAGTACAATCAAAATAAATAACAGATAAAATTGATTTTACATCAATTTCAATTCCGTAGGCTTTGAATACAATTGACCTGGTTTTGTTAACCGTTTACTTTATTGTTGTTTTCTAGAGTTGTCTGTTTTGAAAGGATCAGAAGGAAAATAACTAACCCATTTGGAAACTTAAGATATCATTATGCCCCCTTCAAAGAAAAGGGGTATATATTGCTTTGCACATGTCGTTCGGTCTGTCTGTCCGTCGGCAGTCCAACGCTTGTCCGAGTGATAACTCAACAATGCCTGGACCTATAGTCCTCAAACTTGCCTTAGAGATTGGGGATGACCAGTAGACGAACCCTATTGATTTTAGGTCATCAGGTCAATGGTCAAGGTCACAAGCTTGTCTATGTGATAAATCCACATTGCCTGCACCCATGGCCCTCAAACTTGACATGGCTGGGGGTGACCAGTAAATGACCTATTGATTTTTAGCTCATTGGGTCAAAGGTCAAGGTCAAAGTGACCTTGGACCTGAAAAGCTTGTCCATGTGATAACTCAACTTGACATTGGCTGCACCCATCGCCCTTAAACTTGACATGGATTCTGAGGATTACCAGTAGATGACCCCTATTGTGAGGTCATCATGTGAAAGGTCAATGTCACAATGACCAAGCTTGTCTGAGTGATAAATAAATAATGCCTGGAGCTTTAGTCTTCAAACTTGACTTGGAGGTTGGGCCTGACTAGTAGATGAAACCTTTTGATTTTGAAATCATCATGTCAAAGTGACCTTGAACGCTAAAAGCTTGTCAGAGTGATAACTCCACATTGCCTGCACCCATGGCCCTAAAACTTGACATTGAGGATGAAGGTTACCAGTAGATGACCTCTATTGATTTTGAGGTCATCAGGTAAAAAATTGTTAAAATATTCCTGACAACATGGCGCACTTAGGGGGGCATAATGTTTGACAAACATCTCTTGTTTGAATATGTTTTATTTGGTTTTTAGCATTTTCCGCTTTACCACATACAATGAATCTGCAGCAGACAACTCTAGCTAAAATCTCTTTAAACTTAAGTTTAGTTATTGGATAGAGTTGAAAATTTAATGGCAAAAGTAGAAATTGCTCATGTTTTGCCACAATGTATTAAAAAAAATGCCTCCTTCAGACGGTTGAAATTGTGTCTACAAATGATCTGATAGGGTTAAAACAGCTGAGAGAGCATGGACAACTGTAGAAGTTTGAGATAGATCAGAATAGATGAGAAGGATGAATTGATAATCATCAGCAATGTTTGCTTTCCCCACATAATTTGCCAAAGTTGCCTGTATCAGGGTGGAGTTGAATACAAAAGTGATCTGCTGCGAGATTTGTTGTATTTGGAAAACACTTAACCAGCTATTGTTTTCCAGCCGTTGCTTAGCAACTCTTATGAAATATTGAAATTAAAGGCTTAATCAATTCGGCCAATGATATGCGCCTGATTGCGTGATAAAACGATTCCCCCACACCTTATCCGCTTACTGACCAGGTAATTCAGTCATTAGCAGCGCATTGATAGGAAAACAAACATATCAAATTATTACACCTTATCCCAACACATATCAATGTATGACACAGTTCCTTGACACAGTTACTGGGTTACTCTTATTAACCATTTCCCACATACACCAAATCTACAGCAGTCAAGGTTTGATTACTGAAAAAATTGAAAACATTATCACGCTCGTTTAGAGCAATTTGTCTATTTGTCAATGTTTTTAAAAGCTGTCTGCTGTAAATGTGTCCGAAGGCTTCTTAATGTAAAAAAAGGTTTAACACATTTACTAGACTAGTACTGTAGGCCCAGAAACTGAAAACAATCTCATTGTGCTCGTAAATGAACTCAGTGCTCCAAATAAGACGTCTGATTGGTCAATTTGGAGAATGAATTAGCTTGTGACCAATCAGATACATGAGTACAAAATCTGAGATCAGTGTACACTGTTATGATTTCGGAGCCTGGTTTATAATATAAGTCACCCAGGGATTATGGGTAAATGTACCGTTGCAATGATAATACTGAAATATTATTGTAAAAACCCAATAAAAGGTATCAGAAAACATCTCGATGTGAAGGATTATATAATCACATTCATACATCTTCCAGAAATACTATTCCAATCAATACAATAGTTATGTCATTACCGTATACAAAGGCTTTGTATAAGGCGTGATTCTGTACATAATGCCAACATTCTGTTGCCATACCATCAATTTGACATAAAATGATGGTAAAACATTTATCAGAGATAATATTCCTAATATTGACACCTGAATACAAAACCTTGAATAATCATCATTAAAGGACAATAGAGGCATATTGATTGGCTCCCTCGTGAGTAATATTGATATTACCAGGACGGGTATAAGGAGGTTCATATTATCAACTGGAGTAAGTCCAATGGAGCTTTAGATCTGGGGTGCATATTACTATATTTTGTGATCTAAAATGCTTAGGTGACTCTTATCCCCTAGGTAATTGTCTCAGTCTGTAACAGTACTTTTGACTATCCACACCATAGGGTTTTGCTTGATGATAAGACGAGTTAATGGATCCCATCTCATAGCTAGGCCCCTGGTAGAATGATGTTATTATATCCCCATTATTATCTGAAATGTTTTCTTTGTTTGATTTTACATATGGATTCCCTCTGTTTTGAAAAGTATTTCTGTCATGCCACATCTATACAATTAACCCTTTCTCCTCTGATATCACTATCTGGTACATCTGCAGCAGATAGCTTTTGAAAATATTATGGGAAAAAACGAAATCGTTCATGATGAGCCATTTCTCCTTTTGCCACAATGTTTTCAACTGTATCTAACAATTAAGCTTTCATTTATGGACATTTTTAACTTTTCAAAGTTGTCTTTTACATTTATTATTATTTGTATGTGGAAAAGGGTTAAGTTGATTAGTCCTACACTGATTTCTGAATCTTTAGATTCTATCAAGATCAAGGTCAAACATCAATGCCAAGGTCACCTGACATGCTATATTGTGTAACTTATTTTGACACTGGTACATCAGTGGATAATGCTTTCCCCACAATTCTGAGCACTAAAATAGGGAAACTACAGATGATATATTTGTATTTCTCCTACTAAACCAATGGACAGATTTCAAAATAACTTCACAGGAATGGCTTCACAGGAATGGTCCTTAGGAGGTCCTCTTTCAAAGTTATTCAACGAATTTAATTTCAAGTAGAACTTTTGTTGCTGCAGCATCAGAAAAGGGGAAAATTACCAAATCTTAAAAAAAATTCTTGTCCAAAAGTACTGGCCCGATTTGAAAATTATTTTGCACAAATGTTCGTTGGGGCACCCTCTAACAAGATTGTTCAAATATTTCCGTTGAAAAACATGGCCGCCAGAGGGCGGAGCTTATTTTCCTTATATGTGCATTGTTAAAACTTTTAAAATCTTCTTGTCCAAAAGTACTGGCCTGATTTGAAAGCTTTCTTTCCTTATTATGTAAAGGGTACACACTTTGAAAACTATTGAAGTTCTATTAAATCAGGTGAGCGATATAGGGCCATCATGGCCCTCTTGTTTTAACCTTTTTGTTGGTCTGCTTAAAAGAGACTTTTTACAGCAATGTTTTCACCTAATTATATCGGAATAACATGT
This sequence comes from Clinocardium nuttallii, assembly GCA_031471495.1. Lineage (NCBI taxonomy): Eukaryota > Metazoa > Mollusca > Bivalvia > Cardiida > Cardiidae > Clinocardium > Clinocardium nuttallii. Next base: position 4,101 of record JAUELF010241226.1, read on the forward strand.
GCGATTCTCCAAAACTTTCATGTTTTCCTTGAAAGTTTCCAAAACAGCACTCTCAACAAAAACAGAAAGGCACTGTCAGGGCCTAATTCTGTTTGTTATAAATTGTTATAATTCTCTTTGATTGGTACCCAATATCTCCCATCATTAACCCTTTCCAACTTGCAGACACATTTAAACGCACCTACAGCAATCAACTTTTGAAATCATTGTGGCTTAGAATGAGCATAATTTCCTTTTGCCACAATAGCTTCTTTAATGCATAAAAAATTTACATATTTTTTTACCTTTATATTTTCAAAGTTATCTGCTGATTGGTTGCATGTGGGAATGGGATAATTCCCGTCATAAAATTAATTAGAACAAATTGATAAGGGACACCTTGGGGTGTTAATTGTCAGGAAACAAATTTCCTCATGAAAACAGATATGATTAAATGTTAATAGATAATGACGGAACTTTACAATCATAATTTATTTAAATATACAAAAAACTAATTCAAAAAGAATGATTTCTACTTTTTCTTTATGATTTTACATATAATCAAACCATCTTTTTATGCCAAAATACTACTGCTAACACATTACTGGAATCACAAATACACATGTGTATACAGAACTTTCGGACGCCTTTTCAGCAGACGTCTTTTGAAAACATGGTAGCTAAAAGGCAAAATTGCTCATATTAAGCAATTTCACATTTTGCTACAATGTTTTCAACTTTAGTCAATAATAATTATTATACTTTCAAGTATACTTTCAATTTTTTGACAAAATGTTTTCAATGTCGTCTGCTGCATATTTGTTGTTTGTGGGAAAGGGTTAATTCACATTCAAAAGCCTGATGTAGACATTATGGTCAAAAGCATTTTTGGATCAAATATTCATTATAATGTAACAAGTTCGTTTTCTTTGCTGAAAAGGTTGTTTGAAGGCCCCCTTGCATTTTTTGACAAACCGTTTTTATATATAATCCTGTATATATTAAATCAAACAAAAATGAAAGCAGAAAAAGGGATAAAAAATGATAAAAAATGATGTGTCAAATACAATTAAACACTCTGAAGTTAATTATGTTTTGCATGAAAGCCACCATTTCCCATTATCAACAAAAATTGTTACCCAAGCATCAAAGGTTAATGGAATACAAAGGAAGACTAAATGACTTTCATAATTGTGCTTATTTTGCACTGTGTCATGTAAAAAACAGACTTGATTATTGTTCATATTAACATTAGATACCCAGACACAAGCATGACCATACTTGTATGAGAAATAATGAGAGACATTTTATAAATTATCGTTATGCAAGACTTTCATTTTAGGTTGTTTCATTATGTCAAAAATGTGAGTTGCAGCCCCATTGTATTTTTGTTCAAACACATGGATGGGGATGCTACAACAAAAGGGAACTTTTTTCCCTTTATGAATCCCATTTCATCTAAACACTTGATTGACAAGTCATGTGAGTTTGATTGACAGCCACATGCTGGTTCCCCTGCATTTTGCCCTGCATGTTATGTACTAATTCATTAACCAGCTCTGTTTTCACAGAGTGATTGTGCAATAATTGCTGGGCTCATCAAAAACTGTTTGATAAAGTTAAGTCCCTACTGACCTATCTAACCCATCTATTCTTCATCTTTCAGAACACAGACCATTAAGTAGCCATTAATCAAAAAGAAACAACCAATATGCAGTAGATTAAGGTAGGCAAAAGAGGAAAAACCTTCTATAAATAAAAGAAATGTTTTAGTAATTGTTGAAAACATTTTTTCGACTTTTGACACAATGATTTCCAAAGTTGGCTGCTGCAGAGGTATCAAAAAGGGTTTGTATGTAGGAAAGAGTTAATCCCAAGCAAACAATTTTTTTTTTTCTACAGACATTTTTATGCTCTCAGAATTTGTTTAGGAAGCATAATAAAATAGTCTGTTTGTGTATTCCTTTAGTTTGTACATCTGTTTGTGTATTCATTTAGTCTGTATGTCAGTCCGTGCCATTGTCACATTTGGATGAACTACCTCTCAGCGGCTTCTGGCCAGGCTTCGATATAATCTGTTTATGTATTCCTTTAGTCTGTACATCTGTTTGTGTATTCATTTAGTCTGTATGTCAGTCCGTGCCATTGTCACATCTGGATGAACGAACTCTCAACGGCTTGTGGCCAGACTGCGATAAATCTTTATTGGAGACTTAAGTGGTAACAGGAGATGCCAAGATTATCAGCTTGTTCTGCTTCCACGTTTTTCTTTATTGAAGAGTTATGGCCCTTCGAAATTTTACAACTCTTTTGGGCTAGCTAGCTAGCTAGGCGCTGACCAATGGTTTTTGCACATTTTAACTTTCTAAGCGCATCTGTTTTACCAAAGATTACAATATTGTGATACTCTTGGCGGCGTCAGAAACTGTACATTTGCAATGGAAACATGGTATACATATTCCTTGGTACAATACACATGTTTATATTAAGTCACATCAATCTGGCTTTAATAATTATTCAGAAATGCCCCTTTTTTTACTTAGTAAACACAGGCAAGTGTTGGTGTTCTATGGACTTAGTAAACACAGGCGAGTGTTGGTGTTCTATGGACTTAGTAAACACAGGCGAGTGTTGGTGTTCTATGGACTTAGTAAACACAGGCAAGTGTTGGTGTTCTATGGACTTAGTAAACACAGGCGAGTGTTGGTGTTCTATCTGTGGCGGCACTTTTTTCTTTATTTTTGGCAACAGGTAAAAACCAACAATTAATTATTTTTTTAACACCAATTTTAATAAAATGGCAGAGTCGGGACAGGAAGTATGAAAACACATAAATCGATTGCTTAATGCAACAAGATGAGGTTTTGTTACTGTTTAGAAGGAAGATAATGATTTGTATTAATATAAGTCGCTTGAGAAAATTTGGTTCAAACATGCATAAATCTAATCAAGGAAGGAACTATAGGAACTGATTATTCTTCTGCATGATGCAAATTCTTCATATTGTCTGTCAGATGGTTGTGACCTTCAATTAGACTTGGTGTGCTGAAAACAATGTGAAAAATATTTTACAACTCATTTATGGAGAAGAGAAAATGATACATTGATATTTCATGACTTTTTTTTTTTTAGCAAAATTTCCTTTTGTCAAAGTGTTCTTAAACTGTTTTTACAGTGGGAAAGGGTTAAAGACAAAAATAGAAAACATGATATTTTTAACAAACATTTCTTTTAAATACAAGATTTGAGTTTATCCAATATAATATTTTGAAAGTTATCTGCTTTGATCATTTCAAAGGACATAATTGTTTAATTTGATAAGTCGAAAACTTTTGTCAAATATGAAAACAATGTGTGAATAGGAAAGAATTACTTGTCATGCTTTTCCCTCAATGTTATCAGATTTCAGTTGCCTGTGTCAGTGAAAGAGTAAGGCAGAAGAAGACTGGTAATTGTTTTGGGTGATGAAAAGGGTAACTAATACAGAACAAGCCTCCTAGCTGTCCCATTACTCAGAAAATGAACAACTGTGCAGAAAATTATTGTTAATATTGACCCAATCCCGCATGCAGACACATTTTTACACATCCCCAGCTGACAACTTTTGAAAGCATTGTGGCAAAAGTAGAATGTACCTATGATTAAGAGATTGCTTCCGCTGCCATAATGTTTACACCTCTTTTCAATGATTATCCTCTCATTTATAGAGATTTTCCATATTATAGCCGAGATGTTTCCAAAGTTGTCTGCTGCTGATACATTTATTCTATGTGGGGAAGAGTTAACCCCTTGGATAGTTATGCAAAATATTTGTATGATTTTTACCCCAACAAAATAAAATCTTTGGTCACAATATATATACTGGAATCATCTTAGGGGCTGGTTAGTTAGTTGATTAGGAATAATGAGTCGTCTTGCAAGAAAACCAACATTATGGCATCTGCGTAATGTATTGAAAAGATCGGCCTGCGCAGACTGATCCGGGCCAATTCATTTCGTCTCAGGGGGATAGAGGTATAGAGTAATAATTCCTGAAACAGAAAATCCACAAGAGGCGAAAAGTTTCTGTCTGTGTTAACCTGCTTGGTATGCTTATGCTGATCTGGCTCCACAATGTTGGTTTACTCGCTGAACGGCTCTAACTATGATTGTTTGGTGTTTTATGGCGCTGTCAACAAGGTGTATAATTATGACATACATTTGTTTATGCTATTTTGATAAGACTTAAGACAAATGATGATCAAATGATGATCATGAATTGTAGATTTACAAGACACATTCTAGATCATGTCTGTTCTGGTAATCTAGAGTTATCTACTTTTAATTTGATTTCACATCTTGGAAATTTGTTTGGAAAATCTGTGTAAATTATAGTGTTATTGTTGAATAATAGTTGAACCATTATGGCAAAAGCTGGCTGCTTTAGATGCATCTGCATGTTTGAAACCTTTAACACATCTTAATATAAAATCTCTGACAATAAGACGGACTTGTGTAGCACTGGTACCGGAAAGCATTACAGAGCCAATGACTTGTATAATGTCTCTGTATTCATATATTTGTTTGCTAAAATGTCTGAGCTCATATTTACAAACTTGTGGCACTGATTGATTTGGTGTCTCCAATTTCAGATAAATCTGATGTACTGTCCCAGTAACGGTGAAGCATCCATTATATTTATTGTCTCCCTCTGGCTGTTACTTCTTCCCGCCACCCTTCCATTGCCACTTTATTAGAAACGCCTGCAAAATTAGCTTTGTCACCGGAAACCATCATTTGGGGACTGTATCAAGCATCCACACAGTCTGATCAAAATCTTACCCTGTTTACATAATTGATAACCATCTGGAGAACATTTTGATCAAAACTAACTGTAATTTAATTGTACTTGCCAACAATTTATTTTATAACCTTGGAAGGTCATTCTTAATATCTTGTTAGCAGCCTCTTAGAGGATTTCGAAAGAATGTGAGTGTCAGGGGAATATTACCTCTTTCCCTCTTACAGAAGCATGTTAATGCATTTGCAGCTGACAACATTTGCGAAAACACTCAGGCAAAATTATGGATAATATTTATACGGTCATACAAGTTTAATCATTTCTAAGAAATGTTGTTCATAAAAAACATTGGAAAACTGCACACTTTGATGCAGAATTTATTCTCAAAGCAATTTAAAAGCAAGCAATTCCATAATTGTCAAAATTTTCAAAGCCAAAATGTGTTTTTCTGTAGTTTTTGAAGCACCATAAATTGCATGGTCTTTAAATTCTGTTGATGTGTCCAACAGTTAGATTAGTGAAAACTTTTATTAACATCAAGAGACTGGTTCCTTGTAACCCTTTGGAACTTAGAACGTATTTGCAGCTGAAATTCAAATTTGAAATTGTTATAAACTGATGGTACAACATTAAAATTGCCCAGTGAATGAAGGTATAACTTTAGACTTAAGTATAAAACATTGTGGAAAAAAGAGATATTGCCCATTATGAGCCCATTACTCCTTGTGCCATAACATTTTCAAAAGTCGTCTACCGTAATATGGGAAAAGAGACAGAAAGACAGCTAGCTAGAAGGACTTAAAAATGTTAACATTTAATTTCTCCAATGATTTTTTTCTGCCTCCAGGAAATGAAATTTCACATGTTAACCCTTCCCCACATACAACAAATCTGAAGTAGACGCCCTTGAGGATACTAAGTCAAAAACTGGAAATTGTCTTTATGTGAACAAAGAACAATTATTGAATAAATATAAATACATTGTGTCTGTAAGCATCCTCAAGTGGGAAAGGTTTAATAGTACAGTCAACGGTTGCAGTTCATCCAAAATGAGGCAAATTATTGATGATGTTAAAAGGGGCAGCTTTTCGTGAATTAATAAACACTTCTCCTGCTGAATTACTGTAACTATTGGGATACCCTTGGCATTTCAAAATTTCCAACACTATTTACGTTTTAGCTTGTCTGTTTTTTTAAGGTCAAAACGTTGGTCTATTGTGATACCCTTGGCATTACAAAATTTCCAACACTATTGACTTTTTAGCTTGTTTGTTTTTCGAAGGTCAAAACGTTGGTCTTTTGTGATACGTCACCTTTTGGCATTACAAAATTTCCGACACTATTAACTTTTTAGCTTGTCTGTTTTTTTAAGGTCAAAACGTTGGTCTATTGTGATACCCTTGGCATTACAAAATTTTAACCTGACCTCACAACTGAAAACTGTTACACAAAGTCAAATGAAACTTAGTACACATGTTCCGAGAAATAATACACATATCTATACCAAGTCACATAACTCTGGCTTGAATGATTATGCAGTTATGCCCCTTTTTGAAAACGCTTTGCAGTGTGTTTGTTTAAATCTTTAATGGATCAGTTTATTGTTTGTTACATAAGTAGTAAGCAATGTAGACCAGGCTGATCTTGATCTAGATTGGTTGTAAATGTGATATAAAGACATGACTTGATTTAGATTGGTTGTAATTGTGATATAAAGACATGACTTGATTTAGATTGGTTAATTTTGTAAATGTGATATAAAGACATGACTTGATTTAGATTGGTTGTAAATGTGATATAAAGACATGACTTGATTTATATTGGTTGTAAATGTGATATAAAGACATGACTTGATTTAGATTGGTTGTAAATGTGATATAAAGACAAGACTTGATTTATATTGGTTGTAAATGTGATATAAAGACATGACTTGTATGAATGGCTTACCTTGATGTTGTCTTAAAAGATAAAAGGGTAGGATTAATTTCACACTACATGTATTATAGACAAATTGATATGCATTTGCAGCAGATAACTTAAGAATTCCATTGTAAGAAAAGCAGAAATTGCTAAAAATGTAGGATTCTTCTTTTCCAATACCGTTTTCACCTTGGTTGTAAAACTAATACATATCAGCATATCAGGGAAACTGTTCAATTAAGGATTGACTCTTATTTTTTGTATGAATGCTCGGACGCCATTTTGCAAAGCCATGAAGCGCGCTAGCGCTTCTTGGGAAATTTGCAAAATCACGGCCGAGCGTTCATACTGCATGAACGCCCGAAAAATAAGAGTCAATCCTTATATTTACATTTTCCACTTTTCATTACTTTATTTCTTTCGCCCTAAAAATGTTCGCGAACAAGTCTTTAATAACAATGAAGAAATGTTTAATTTGTTTAAATGAATAGCTGATATTTGTAACGTCGTAATATCATTGGTCAAATGACATCACGCTATTGATATAAACAATGACGTCATTTTCCCTACAGAGGTCCTGAAAGGTCGACCGGTTCATGCAAAATGAACTGAATTTAATTGTACAGAAAATCAAGTGTGAATGTAAATATTTGTATTTGCCAGTTATAATTTTTATCATTATGTTTTTGTCAAGCCAGTTGTTGAAAAGAAGTTGTTAATTTTTTTTCAGTTTTAGTTTAAATTTTAGTTCATATAGATTCCCTTTTTATTCCTTTTGTAAGATTTAGTTTAGCATTGAAAACAAATGATATGGACTGATTTTTCTCACATTTTCATCTCTTAATTCCATACAGCAATGCAGTGAAAACATTCCGGTAAAATAATTATGTTGTTTAGTGCACTGTTTCATATTTGGTGTTTTGATGTGCACGTTGTACAGGGACATAGATTTACTCTTTCTCTTATACAAGAGGTTTTGACACTTTTGCAAAGGACGAAAAGCAATAAGGGAAAAAGAGAAACCCAGCATTCTACCTAAAACTTGTTCTTATTTCATCAAAATATCACAATCACCTGGTATGATATTTTGTAGTTATCTGCGATGATCTGAGATGAATAATATAACCATAAAGTAATGAAAGTTTATGGTATATTTTTTATATAAAAAGAAAACACGACCAAAATAGAAATAATTGCTTATTTTGGGCACTTCCTACTACTTCTACAATGTTTTCAAAAATCCTCACTGCAAAATCTTAGGAAATTTTATGTATCAGGGAGAGGGTAAAACACTTAGATTGAGCTAGTTTAGATATGGCACAAAACATGGACTATTTAATACTCTATTGAAATAGGGTAAAACACTTAGATTGAGCTAGTTAATAGATATGGCACAAAACATGGACTATTTAATACTCTATTGAAATAGGGTAAAGCACTTAGATTGAGCTAAATTAGATATGGCACAAAACATGGACTATTTAATACTCTATTGAAATAGGGTAAAACACTTAGATTGAGCTAAATTAGATATGGCACAAAACATGAACTGTTTCATCAACTCTATTGAAATAGGGTAAAACACTTAGATTGAGCTAAATTAGATATGGCACAAAACTTTCTTTCCGACGTTTGACAAAAGTCAATGCGACATGCGTCATTTGTCTTTAAACAATGGGCTTAGTCCATGTGGAAAAGCAGTCAGTTGCCTGGGAAGATTGTTATGTGGAGTACTGGTGTGAGAAAACCAGGAAATACATGAGTAGGTGAACTGGCCGCTGTGATATGACTGAGAAATTGTTAAAAAC
>JAUELF010241237.1:0-12586 GCA_031471495.1 Clinocardium nuttallii
ATGTCGCCGCAACCGGGTATCGAACCCGTGACCACCAGATCACGAGTCAGATACGCTACCTATTGAGCTACCCGGCCAGGCTCCTGATGAGGGAGGCCTAATTACTAATCCACATATACAGTTTGATTGATTGTTTGGTATTTAACGCCGCTTCAACAATGTTTCAGTTATATCACGGAGTTTCCTGGGTAAGTTATGGAAACTACTGGTCCATTTATCCTGACACAAGGCAGTCAGTTGTAATGCTAACCCCGCACACCTAAGCGCTAAGAAGGGCAGCAATACGGTTTGAAGTATATATTAACATGTATCTCCAATCTTTCTCAATAGCATTTTGTTCTTGAAAATTTATTTGGCCGCGTTTAATACTTAAGGGAGGGGGTCTAAATGCCTTTTACATACAACGAAGACGAAGACGAGCCTGTGCATTCGCGAATTTTTGTCAGAGGTTTCACAGTTCGTTTGCATGTAATTCAGTTCCAGATGCATCTTCAGTCAAAATATTAAATCTGTAACCCTACTGGTTAACGCCTATATTCCATGATATTAACAATTTGTTTACGGAATGTCGATAACAACCAAGTTCGCCAGATGCAACTCAACTGTATAGATATATATAGGTCTAAGTCTTTTTTATTCATGCCAAGTAAGTTTGGGTCCAATAATACAGTTTTAAAAGGACGCTTTGTGTCCAAAACCATTCGCACGAAAACCATTGTCGGAACTGTCTTCTTTTTTAACTTGTAGAAGGAGTGCCAAGTTTACTAAAATCCATTCATGTTGTGTCTCTTGTCTTGACAGGATGACACAATGTGTCACGTCTCCACCGTCTGTCTTTCACGCGTTGATTAAACTGGCAGTCGACGCATGTGTTCATTCAAATAATCTCAGTTATGTTTCTCAGTTATGTCTATTCTTTGCAGATTATGTCATTCCATCTATGTGACCGTTTTAAGTTTAACATCGGGTGCGAATAAAAAACATATTCATTCGGCGTTCTAATAATGTTACATACACATGTGTTTTTAAAAAGTTAACATTCACATGCATTCTTGATACAAATTATTCTACTGATGTGTCTTACATTTGAATATAAGAAAGTCTCTTGTCAACTTTCGAATGTCCAGTGAAATAGTTCAGGGTCTTCGCAAAGAGTTCGGACGAGATAAAGGGAAGGAACCGCACGCACGCGAACGTGTTTCAACAATGTCAATTCATATCCGATTGTTATGAAACATGTTATACACATTGCATTGCCTCTTGTGCTAGTATTTCTTATAAGATTGTTATAAGACAATTCATATTTGTACACGGTTTGCTTTTGTTCAAGTTCATACAACAACCACCCAGACCAAAGGTCAATGACAGTACCTAAACGTATATACCAAATCAAAGTCATAGCTCTAACACTTTCATATAAGGACGTAATTCCTTAAAACTTTATTCACAGATTCAATGTCAAGAGAGCTTAGACTGGTTCCCGTTTTACCGACCTATGCTTAATGTCAAGGGCACAGCGACTATAACTATGTCTAGATGGAACGTCATCGCTCTAGCTATTTTATTTGTGGACAGAACTCTTTCATACACAGGTTTATTATCAAGATAGCTTAGAGGGGTTTTCGTTTCATCGACCTAGGTCACAATGCGTCATCGTTCGAGCACTTTCATTTGTTGACTGAATTTCTGCATACTTTAACACAGGTTCAGTGTCAAGATAGTGGATTGCAACCGTTTCAACATCTCGTAAATATATTGATAATTAAGCACAAAAGAAATCCATTCATAATTGAAAAATAAAAAATACTATTTCTGTTTATGCTTTCATAAGGCTTTAAAATTTCCGAAGTCGTGAGACTAAATCGATTTATTTGTTTTGGTCACGTACAATATTTTATATACTCGACTTGTGTTTATAAAAAATGAAGAGATTATAGAACTGTACTACATAAATGAAATGACAGCACCAGCAAGAAATGTGTTAATTCGTTTTGTTAAACCTTTATTTAATTCTTCCCTGTGTTAACTTCGTACATATGTTCAATGAACAAATGAATCAAATTGAAGTGTTTTTCCTATACATTCAAATATAACAAAGTATGAAAAAATATCGTAAGCATTCATACAAGCCCAGAGGAACTTTTAAATTTGATGGTTCATTGTCTGAATTAAAACACCAGGTTAAGTAAATGACAGAAATATACGCTCTTACACACAATTGTGTAATGGAACATTAACTGGAGCTATTAGAGCAAACCTGGGTTGTATAATGCTAATTTTAAAGTGTTAGAAAACTTTGTTTTGTTTTGAGAGGGAGTGAAATGGGTCAACTTGACAGCGTTCTTTGTTAGAAACGCTATCGTTTTTATTTTAATGAGGTAGAAAAAAGAAAGTGAATGCAAAAGGTAATTGTTATAAATGTGAAAACCTTTATGCACTACTCGGGTCATCACACTTATCAATAGGCTAACAACATTTACTAAGCACTCTACAGGAAATAATAATATAATGTTACGTAATATATAGTAGCTGAATCCATGTGTGTCCTAATGTGCATCACCCACCAATTAACCCTTTCCCACATACAAAAAATATGCAGCCAACCGACTTTTAAATAAATTTTGAGGGGAGATGAAAATAGTGTGGCAAAATTTAGTTAATACTTATGGTGAGCCATTTCTCTTTCTGCTACAATATTTACAGAATTCGCCTGCTGCAAATGCGGGAAGTGGTTAACATTAAGATGGATCACATATTTCAATTCACTTGTATAGATGTCTCAAAAATGCATCGTTCTTCATCAGACCCCACCCTTATTGAAGCTTTGTTGGAAAACTATACAGTTCTCGTGCTAATGGGTTTATGGTTACCTGCTGTCGTTATGATTGTAATAAAACCATACTGTGTCAATCAATCAGAGTATCAATACTACTTTGATATTTGAACGATTGGTTTGGGTTTAAAGCCATTTTCAACGACTAAAGAAAACATCATATATCGACGACCAGTTCACATTCCAATGTGGCAAAACAGCCCGACCCCTGGCGGTTATGTTTTCGACCGATTAACATGACTTTAAAGTTTCCCGTAGAGTGTCATCCAATAAATATTTCCGCAAATTCTTCGGAAATGGGCAGATATGTATGACAGAGAAGATTATTCACTATAACAACATACGGCAAATCAGGCCATGGTTTTTTTACCAATCAACATGGCTTAAATACCTCACGCAGAGGGTCACCAATTTAACATTTCTACATTGTTATTTGACAATCGACCTGACGCTTCCGTCGGAGAAGACATTTAATGTTTTCTCTAAAGCCGTTTTAGTTAGACTTTTCACTTAAACAATTATAAAGCAAATCAGCCCCTAGTCTGGAGTTCCTTCCCCTTATTACTATGTAAAAGTCGGGAACCAAACTAATCAGCCCGTCCCTGGCAGCCATGTTGTGTAACAACTTAACATGACTAGAAGTTATCTGCAATGGACATTTCTACAAAATTGTTTAAAATCGGCAACCCGTTTGGGAGGATAAAGGTTATTTTCCTTTTGGTTGCCAAAACATCTATAGGAATTTTTGAGAGTATGTTAAGAGGATGCTTGTTGTGAAGTTTCACCCGAATTTATCTCTAATTGTTTCATGTCTGAGTCAAAATTCTTCCATGCATACCATTGACACTCCAAGATCATACGGGCCAGCAGAACTGGCTTGTTGTCAAATCGCCAATTATTTTCCTTAAATTCATTATTACTACTAGCAAGAGCTGTGCGTGTGTCTTCACGAACTTGGGCTATTGCTTTAAAATAATCCCTTTTCTTTGTTGGGGCATAGATATTGTAGATGCCAACAGCAAAGGGAGTTAAAAAGGATTGTAGGTAATAATACAGTAGCCTTGAAAGCCTCCCATTACCATCACCAAAAGGATGAAGCTGAACTAAAGAGGAGAAAACCCAAGCAAAGAACTTAACCATTTCAAGAACGCTCTCTTCATTTACCTCCCTATCTATCTTTTCTTTCAGATACTCGGCAATTAAATTTGCATAGTCTAGCAATGTGGGAAAAACGATACCAATGAATCTTGAATTTGGGTAATCTACTACCTGTCCTGTGATAGGACAGACAGCTGAACGGTGACATTCAGACAATTGACCAGCATTACAAATTAAAGATTTCATTAATATCCCGTGAACATCTAAAATAAAGTCCCCACTTAATATACCTTGTTGTTTCTCCCTATGACTATCCAAATAGTCCCATGCTTTCAGCATATTTTTGTGTTCCAATGATGGTGTCTCAGAATTGCCTTTCTCTTTATGTATTCTGACTTTTTGTTGAACATTGCTGTTGTTCATCTCATTTGGTTTTCTTTCTGTTTCATATTCCCGTGTTCCAGCTTCCATGCTGGACCTATCTTGAAAACCAACATATTCATCAATACTCATCTGCAAAATGAAATCATCTCTGAATTTTTTAATTGTTCCATTTGGTAACTGACGCCCTTCATACTGCTGTTTGTAAGCGACAATGTCTTTAATCATTTGATCATTTGTGATGTTGTCATCGGTTGTCCAGGGAGTACTGCTTGCAATATCAAAACTTAAGAAATCTCTAGCATGTTGCAGTCCTACGTGTTTTCTATCTGTTCTTGCCGTGGGTTCTAATTCCATACCAACTGTTCTTTGTCTGAAGTATAAAAAATAAAATAAAATAAAAAAAGTAGATTAAATTATTGAATTGAGATCCGAAACAACGATTATTAATCCACCATCAAGTTTTGCCTTGGTCTGCATACCGACTGTTTTTAGTTTGAAAAAAAAAAAACACATCAAGAGGGCGATTGTTGTTCTTTCAATCCCGCATTTTATTTCAATGTTCATCATATTTATTTTCAAAAGTGTAAGTAGATGTATAAAACATGTAATACAAACAACTCAAACTTTTTAATTTGACGTGTAAAATGAAAAGTACAAAGGTCACTGATCGTGTTCTGTCCTTCCAAAACAAATGATTTAAAGTATAGTCTGATTTAAGAGGTCATTCGTTTTTAAAGAAATAAGGAACTTGTAAAGTAAACTCTTACTTTCATTGTCTGAAGTCAGCGATTAAATATATTTTCTAGTGTTTATTAACCGATTTACTTATTAAATCTAACAAAAGAGCCGAATAAAACATCGTTATCACCATAAGAAAGTCAATGTTATCATAAATAAACCACAAACACCCTAAACTATCCAATCATTAATTCCAATTTAAGGTGATTTAACTATTGTTTATTCCTAATGAAAATACCAGAAAGAGAATCAAAGTACTGAATGTAAAGAATTGCGATCGGTTGAGAGTAGATGTCGAATTGCATATATAAATGCCCACAATGACAGACAAATAATGATGCATCAGGCCAGAAGAAAATATTTCCAAGACAATAAATTTATTGTTGGTGTTGTTAAAATGTATTGACCCCAACTCCAAATACGTCATTCGGTCCAAATGGTATTTTAATGATTACACTTATGATCACATTATGAACAATCATGACAGAATATAGTGTCTTCCTGTGTATTGACTGTACTGGTCAACTGAAACATTCAGAGTATGCAATCTACACTTCGACGAATTTCTAATTTGCCACCATATCAAATATGATATTATGCGACATATTTATAATCAATCAATTTAAGATATATCGATTTACAGACACAAACACGTATTCATGTACAAAAGCATCCATGCGGAACGGTAGGTACGAACATATCCTGTGTGCTCTCGTTGCTCGTGCTCTGCATGGTAGTTGTCGTATTTGGTAAAGATGTTTTATTCGTGGATTGTGTTTTATGAAAAACATTAAATATGGCGAGAATGAGCAATGCAGAACGCGCTCAAGCCTTCGGAATGATTCATGCCGACACGCCCATCAGACAGGTATGTTACGCGACGTTATAAAAGTTGCAATATGTTTTGTTATTTGTTATTCTTGCGACACTACGGTCATGGTGGAGTGCCCTTTGGCAAGGGACATTTTCCAGCCTAGTACTGGTTTGTTTACACAGGGATCATGAATAAGTGAACTGTTGCTGTGATATAACTGAAATAATGTTGAAAGAGGTGTAAAACTCCAATAAAACTAAACTAAATTTAATTTTTAGTGCAAAATATTGACAGAAACATTTTCGGGTTTTGTTTTCAATCTGCCGTAGCATCTGGACATACAAAGTATTGAAACGAAATCAAATACGATGTGAATTGATTTTGCAATCTTTGTTTTAAGAGGGTCCATGTTAACCCTCTCTGTTAAAATTGTTTTACATATTAGGAATAAATTGTATAAAACTTATATTTGGTTATTTGTATTTTTTTCCCGAATACTTTTCCTAAAATATGATAAAAACTAGGTGGCCAATTAGAAATTCGTCGAAGTGTATTAATGCAATATATTTATGTTTAAAAGTAACAGTAATATCTACGAAGTGTTATCTTCCAAAACAGTTTTTTAGTTTAAATTATTTTCTGGTTGTTCATCTCCAGTATTATACTTTATTTTGAATGTCTGTTAAACTAAATTGATTGCACATTTCTATTTTGATAGATAATTCGTATAAAGTGGACAGATCAATATGAAAAGGCCTCAACCAAACGCAACGTAATAATTCACAGCACCTCCAAAACGGAAGGCAAGCGTGGTCCCTAAATAGCATATGTGTAACTGTATATATCGGAGATAATTTAAACGAGCGTGAACGAAATTGCTAGGAGTGGACACTGTAAATGAAACTCATCAATAAAGGACATTTGTTATGATATTAAATCTTTGAACAGTTTGCAAGAGGACCTCCAAAGTAATATTCCTGTGGAATATGGTTATGGTTGATATCAGTCCAATGGTTTATGAGGAGAGTTTGTTTTCAAGCTAAAAGTTCATTTTACCCCCTTTCTGATGCAGCATAGTAGCTATCTTTCCAAACAAATCAATATGGCTTGAACATAGTATTTAGGGGAACACTAAAGATACATTTCCGCTTAATTACAAATGTATCCTGAAATCAGACAACAATTTGAAAAGAAATGGAACTTAAGTTTTGTCATTTTGCTCTTTTTTTGTGCTTTATGGTTGCCTTGTTTTTTCAACCAATCAATACAGCTTTTTGCAAATATTGTAAAGGGTCACTCAATGAACATCTTGAAAGCTGACAAGCAGATTCATAGAATATGAATTTAACAGTTTGGGCATTTAACACCCGTCCTGCTACCGCAGCAACTAAATTTGTGTTAAGAATTTATATAATTGAACACATTTGGAAGAGGACCTCCAACGGGTCATTCAATGTTTTGTTAAAATTTGCCTATTTGATAACGATGAGATGTCATTTGAAGCTTAATATTAAGTCTACCCCTTTCTGATGCCACCTGGTAACTATTTATTTCAACCAATAAATAGTATTAACATTTTTCGTAAAGAGTCACTGAGAGAATATTATCTATTAAATAACCTTGAAATCAGACAACCAGATTTAGCGGAGAAGACTTGCATATTGGGCATTTTACCATTTTTGATACTGCACAAACAACAGTTCTACATATATCTTTGAACAAAATTAAGGACTGCCAAAAGGACATTCCTGTGACGTTTTGTTTTATGTCCAGTGGATAAGGATTAGAGATGTCATTTGAAGCTTAAAGTTAACATTTCCCCTGTTCGGATGCAACCTGGTTTCTATGACTTTCAACCAATCAATAATAAGACTTAAAAGTATGTTGATGGTCACTAAATGAACAGTTTTGCTGAATTATCTTGAACTGTGCAGACAAGCCATTAAGCCCTTTTTGATGCCACAGGAAGTTCTACGTAGAAAATTGTAATACCGCGCAAATTCTTCTTTGCAACAATATTATCAAAGGTCGTGTACCGCAGAGGTGTCACAAATGGTTTGTATGCAGGTAGGGGTTGATATCTCAGAATATTTCAGAAAAGCATAGAAAGCATTGTGGCAAAAGGAGATATTGCTCTTCATGAGCAATGTCTCCTTCTGTCACAATGTTTGAAAGGTTGTCTGCTGCAAATGCATCTGCAAATGGATAAAAAATACTTTCGAAATATCACAAACAAATCTACTTTAGGTAAAAGGGTAGTTTGTTTATGCGGCGTGTACACACTTAAGTATATAGGGGGAGGGAGGCGTACTGATATACTGTTCTTGTATAACACTTAAATTTTATATTTGCACATTCAGAAAAAAATTAAATTGTATTTGGTTTCCTATAATACGTGGACTTGTGTTACTTATTTGTTTTTGCTTATGTTTGCAGTCGTCATTCAGTCAAGATTTGTTTGTACTATTCTTTGCGTTAGAATTTGGATAAATGGTGTTCTCAGTCATTTACATTACGTGACATTACGTGACTTCAAAACTTCACCTGAAACGATGGTATTGGTAAACATAATTTACATAGCACTCATGAATATTCGTGACGTTTGGTTCTAATTTTAGATTTCCAGACATTAAAATACAGTGTCCTATTTAAAACAAGTTGTCAACATATATCATATGCTTTGTATGTAACATACAGAACTACCAATACAGTTGCCGCTGGTTCGAATGTTATATTTTTTATAATGAGACTTTTGGCGTGTTATGTGAGATTTTTTTATATTAAAGCACAAGTATGCAACTTAGTTGTATCAGAGACGTAGATAAGATATTATCTACGTTCCTGGTTTTAAGTATCTACATTTTCAAATTTACCTTATAGAAAGAAATATGTGGGTATGTAGGATTCATTGTAACTCTAAGATCACATATACATTGTGATAATTGAAGGGAGAAAGAAATCGTATGATTGGTGAAATAAACTTTTCTTAAAAGGAGAACAGATGGTCGAATATAAATTAGATCAGATTTCACGTTTGAAAAAAAAGAATTGGCATACAAATCGGAACCATGAACAGTTACCTTTTAATCTGACCTTATCACCACTGTTCACATACACACATTACCACAATATGAACTTGTTTGTTCTTACAAACTAAGCTATCAGGATAGTGGTCGTTAATGTATTCGTTTGGTAATAACCACATAGGTACCGATTGACCGGTCGAACGGTGACGAAGATAGGCGAAGATTACTGAGCGACAGGTAAAAACCTGTTTACTTATAGCCTTGCTACCGCAACTCTACCAAAAACAAAAAGAATCATAAAGCAGGCAATAATTCAAGTTCAATAGTGTACATGCTCATACGTGCTTTTAAGTGTCTCCCATTCAAGAGGTAAAATACAGGTATTTTCCAAGAATACGAGCTAAAGATTATGCTCAATCAGCGCTATTGGTCTCTTTAATCAAATAATGAGAATGATCAATAGTATGCTTTCCTACTCGGAGGATTACACTCTGTTTAGATCTCCGAGAAGAGCTTAGCCATTTTGATACAACTACGCATGTATATAAATTAATTTCATAGATATCATCAGGAACCAAAAGATGAAATTTTTCTCTCCTCAAACTGGTTGGCCCATTTTTAAAAATAAGATGGTATAGACATGTACTTAGGGTGACCCTTTATCATATTCCAGCCATGTTTATTGATAAAACAACGTGGCCGCAAGGGAACGGGGATCTTAAGTGGAAATTTCTCCTCTGAAAGTGTCTGACATATCATTGAGTACTTTTACAAATGGGTAACCATCTTGAGATTCTTTCAAGCCATGTTGATTGGTTGTAAAACTGCTGTTTAACAGTATATGGCTATAGGAAAAACATTTTTTCAACAGTATACGCCCAATTGTCAAATAATTTTGTAGAAATTGTCCTTGTGTAACCTTCTATGGCATTTCTTCAAACTATATGTTGATTGGTCATATACATGGCTAACAAAGTGAAGGACTTTATTGCAATTGGAAGTTTCCGGCCCATTTGTTAAAGTATAGTATTTTTTTACGTGACAATCAATCATATTCTTTCAATCCATTCTGACTAGTCTAAAAGAAGAGCTGAAATGGGGGGGACTGTTAGTCGTTAGATACCTTTAGTGAGAAAAAACTGATGCATCCGCAACTATTTGGCTGAATTTCAAGTGTTCCTTTGGTGACCTTCTACTATATACCTTCAATCCCTGTTGAATGATAGATTGACGTATATGACGTTACTAATGTTTTGCCTGATAACAGTGGAGCCCTATTTGCATCCACATCACGTCAACATCTTGTCCTCTGTAACTAGTGGGTCAATTGGGGACTATGTTTCACAGCAAGCACCAACATTCAGTAGGCAGGGCTAATTTTCCTCATAAGGATAAAGTGAGAACCATGAAAGTTGGCTATGTTCAATAACTCTAAAATCCATATGACCTGTAAAAGTCTTCATATGACGATAGGTTATAACATAAACTATTGTTTTTAGTTGCAGTATATCAAAGGTCAAGGTCACAACAATTATGTTTTCTCCAATTGCTACCGCTTACTGCCATGTGAAACCCATTTTCCCGGTCAACTAGCAGAAATATCATTTATCAAGATACATGTCAAAAACTGTAACATAATGCTTTGTATATTATGTCTTCCAAGGGGAAGAAAGTCGGTAAACACGTTATATGATTAAAACTCTTTAATATCAAATTTTACATGTTGATATTAAAGAGTTTTAATCGTATAAAGTGTAACAGAATGATTTGCTTTATTTTCTTTTGCGAAAAGTAATTAGTCTGAATACTGTTGGTGATTATGTTGGCCGTGATGTTTGCTTCGAAAAACATCAATTAAGTGTGCAACATTTCATACGTTTTAATGTCTGCTTTAAGAAGATGACAGCTGGACAAATCGTCTTTAATTTTGAGAGAGACACGCACAATTTCAGTTCAGTTTGTTCTTAAATGCTGTAATTTGACGAAACCGGTATATATTTCTTGTAATAGCGAGGGTACACGCTCGCAGAGAAGTAAGGTTGAAGAATTAGCAATAATAGTTATGGTTATGCTAGTTGAAATGGAATACACATAGATAATAAATGAGAAAGTAAATCAGGATATCACCAGAACACATTCACTTGGGTATTGACCTAGTTCTGTCTCGACACCGCCCTGAAATAATGATATATGTATGCGAACTCGGTTTTGGCTAGCTAAGTAAAGTTAAGTCGATGACAAAAACATAAGTGAGTGGGTTACTGTCATACTGTCTGAATAGAAAAACTGCTCACTCCATTGCCCTGGGCCCGTATTCACCAACCGTTTTATTTTTTGACTAAATCTAAATCTAAATATTTAGTTCACTTTTTGGATTCCCCAAGATTTAGATTTAGTCCGTATTCACCAACGCGTTTTAAAACGATCTCAATTTAGTCCAGTTTGTAAATGTCATAAGCGGCCGCGCACCGACTCTGGTTCCCCGAATATGCGTTAGCTCGGAAAGAAACGGAAACCAAGAAATATCTCGTCTGTTTACTGTCACATCTGATTTTAGATTTAGTCCGAAAATGAATTTAGACGCGTTGGTGAATACGGGCCCAGATATCTGATTACTATTTAATTATTAGATAAATCCTTTCCCTCATATAAATGCTTTCTGACACCTCTGCAGCAGACAATTATTGAAAACAATATGACACTAGATCTTACTCAAAACGAGCAATTTCTCAATTTGCCACAATATTTTCAACTCAATCCAATATGTTCATTTATAGAGATTTTTCATATTTTTGAAGTTTCCAAAGTCGTCTGCTGCAGATTTGTTGTATGTGGGAAAGGGTTAAAGAGATCTTCAGTAGATGACTTTGAACCATCTCATCAAAATATGGGAAATTTCTTTTATAATTATTGAAATGAGTTTAAACATTGAAGGAAAAGGAGAAAATGCTCATAATGAGCATCTGTTCTTTTTGCCACAATATGTTTAAAGGTCATCTGCTGCAGATGTGACTTCATGTAGGAAAGGAATAATTGAATAAATTGTTAAGGCAATAAAAAGAGTAGAAGGTAAACCCCTAATCAAGTTTGTATATCTAAATTTACATCAGTGTTTAAGAATAGCAGTAATGTTCATAATAACCAATTCAAATGTTATACCATTTAACCCCCTTTCCCACATACAACAAATCTGCAGCACACACATTGAAAATATCTGGACATAATAATGGAAAAATCAGTATAAATGAAAGGTTCATTCTTAAATAGAGTGGAAAACATTGTGGCAAAAAAGAAAAATTGTCATATTGGTAAACTCTCCTTTTCCCGTAATGTTTTCAAAAGTTGTCTGCTTCAAGGCCATCAGAAAGCGTCTGTATGTGGGAAAGGGTTATGATATGAGTAGTTCCCTTTGAAAGAATATATTTGATACAGTGTGGAAACATATGAAGGAAAAGATTGTTTGAGCACTTTCTCAAATGTCATTAAAAGTCATATCTATAGAAAAATCTTTACTTCATTCTTCTAGTATCAAAAGAAAAGATTTCATTACAATGTTTATCAATCTCATGATTTCAAAACAACAGGAAGTTGGACATTGATTATACAAGGTATCATGATAAACCAATATTCCGAGGTTTATCACAATTTCCCACATAAACCAATATTCCGAGGTTTATCACAATTTCCCACATA
>JAUELF010241248.1:0-12586 GCA_031471495.1 Clinocardium nuttallii
AAAAGTAGGGTTGTATTAAAGTGGATTCTCCTATACTTTATAGTACAGTTAAAAGTAGGGTTGTATTAAAGTGGATTATACTATACTCTCTATAGTACAGTTTACAGTAGGGTTGTATTAAAGTGGATTATACTATTCTCAATAGTACAGTTTACAGTAGGGTTGTATTAAAGAGGATTCTCCTATACTTTATAGTACAGTTTACAGTAGGGTTGTATTAAAGTGCATTCTCTTATACTTTATAGTACAGTTAACAGTAGGGTTGTATTAAAGTGGATTCTCCTATACTTTATAGTACAGTTAACAGTAGGGTTGTATTAAAGTGGATTCTGACTATTCTCAATAGTACAGTTTACAGTAGGGTTGTAATTAAGTGGATTCTGACTATTCTCAATAGTCCAGTTAACAGTAGGGTTGTATTAAAGTGGATTCTCCTATACTTTATAGTACAGTTAACAGTAGGTTTGTATTAAAGTGGATTCTGACTATTCTTAATAGTACAGTTTACAGTAGGGTTGTATTAAAGTGGATTCTCCCTATACTTTATAGTACAGTTTACAGTAGGGTTGTATAATTAAGTGGATTCTCCTATACTATATAGTACAGTTTACAGTAGGGTTGTAATTAAGTGGATTCTGACTATTCTCAATAGTACAGTTTACAGTAGGGTTGTATTAAAGTGTATTTTCCTATTCTATATAGAACAGTTAACACTATCTTGCCTTATTACCCTTTTCCACATACAACAAATCTGCAGCAGATGACTATGAAAACATCAGGGCAAAAATATGGATCTCCATAGATGAAAGTAACATTATTGGATAGAGTTTACAAGATTTCATTGCTGATCATGACAAATGCCTCCTTTTGCCATGATGATTTCAACAGTAGGTAAATTGTAATGGAAAACTCGATGGTTGTGTAAAAGGAATAGTTCAAAAGGGCTCTAGATAAGCGGCGTTTTGCATATTCTCAAATAGTTATCTGACCATTAAACCCTCATGTTGTGAGTATTTGAAAAAATCTTCTCAGCGAGATGATTCTTTTGAGTACCCACATCATAGGGATTAGTTGGATAATAAGACAGAAATTGTGGGGAAAAGAGCTGATTACCCCTCTTTATCCGGACCTCTGATTCCACAAGTATGATGGATGATTCTCCTGTGAAGAAAAAAATCCAAAACATACCAGATTTATTAGAACACACAACCAATTAAGTATGTGCATAACTTGTTTGATTTATAAAATAGCTCCAATGTTTTTACTCTCATAAAAGAAAGGAAAGCTATGTAACAAGTCAAGAGACAAAACCAAAAGAAATTCTTGC
Organism: Clinocardium nuttallii; assembly: GCA_031471495.1. Classification (NCBI taxonomy): domain Eukaryota; kingdom Metazoa; phylum Mollusca; class Bivalvia; order Cardiida; family Cardiidae; genus Clinocardium; species Clinocardium nuttallii. The sequence goes on from JAUELF010241248.1 coordinate 1,328, forward strand.
TATATACATACTGGTACTATTTAGCTCTGTTTGCCTGATTAGAACTTTCCATACCAACACTAAGAAGTATACAACAAATTCAAAGCATAGACATTAATATAATGTCGAAACATATCTGAAAAGTTATTGTAAAATAGAATTAGAATACTCAATTTCATGTTTTCCAAAAATATTTTTAAATACAGAGCTCTTGATAAGTGAACTTTCGCCGTGATATAACTGAAATAATGTTGAAAACGGCGTAAAAACCCAACAAATCAAACTAGATAAGTGAGCTGTCGCCGTGATATAACTGAAATAGTGTTGAAAACGGCGTAAAACCCCAACAAAACAAACTAGATAAGTGAACTGTCACCGTGATATAACTGAAATAATGTTGAAAACGGCGTAAAACCCCAACAAAACAACTAGATAAGTGGATAAGTGAACTGTCACCATGATATAACTGAAATAATGTTGAAAACTGCGTAAAACCCCAACAAAACAAACTAGATAAGTGGTGTTTTGCATGTTCTCAAAGTCATATGTTTGATTCTTTTGAATGCCCAAATCATAGGGTTTGATTGGTTTAAATAAGACAGATACTGTAGGGAAAAGAGCTTTTGTTTTCCAAAGAGAAACCTTTTTTAGCTTTAAACTATTTTCCACATACAGATGTTTTCTGATACCTCTGCAACAGAAAACTTTGATAAACATCGAGTGAGAAGGACAAATGGCTCCAAAGGACTATATCTCCTTCTGTCACAATGTTTTCAGTAATTATACTTTTCATTTTCAATGCTTTTGCCTAGAGGAAAATTCTGCTTTTGCTTAGAGGGAATTCTATGTTGTCTGCTGCATATTTGTTGTATGTGGGAAAGGGTTAAGGAAAAGGAATTCCAAGACTTGAACATGAAGGATCAAGCCATTGTATTAGAGTGACATAAAACCTCAAAAAACAAGCTAATTACGGGGAGAAAATATGCTTCTCGCCGCAGCATGACGTTGGATTTTTGGAGAGAACTTCTAGTTCCCTCCTGATATTCTGTGTGTCAGAAATGTCAGTGTTACTACAAACAATCCGACAACTTGTATTGTTTGTCATTTCTAGATTGACATATTCTCACACAAGAACAGCCCCAGCACATGGAAAAAAAACCTCTGGGTGTTTCCTCTCTCTAGTGATACAGACAATTTTAACCCTTTCCCTCATAAAGACGCTTTCTGATGCCATTGCAGCAGATGGCTTTGTGAAAACATAGTGACAAAAGAAGAAATTGCTCAAAACAAGCAATTTCTCCTTTGACACAATGTTTTCCATTTTTAGTCACAAAATATGTTCAAAGTCGTCTGCTGCAGAATTGTCGTATGAGGGAAAAGGTTAAACTTATTTCCACATACATACTCTTTTTAATGCCTGACAGCAGATCATTGTTGCAATGGGGAAAATGGCTTTTCATGTACCGCAGCACACCTGGACTTCACTGACTTGATTGCAGCGATTGTTATTAATCCTTTCCCTCATATAGACGCTTTCTGATGCCTCTGCAGTAGACAGCTTTTTGAAAACATTGTGACAAAAGAAAACATGCAATTTCTCATTTTGCCCCAATGTTTTCCTCTTTTAGGTTATCCATATAATTATAGAGATATTCCATTTTTTTGACAAAACATGTTCAAAGTCGTCTGCTGCAGAATTGTTGTATGAGTGAAAGGGTGCAATGCATGAGTTCCTTGGAGCACTCTGCTGAAAACATGGTGACAAGTGATGCCCATTGCATGATCAAATCTTTCATAAAAAATGTCTTTTTGAGATTTGTTGAAATTGAGAGAACCTGACTACTAATACATATCGGGTCACATGGGCATTTATTGTCTACATAATGGTGACAAAATTAATGCCTCGTGGTTGGTTTTCCTATAGTTCATTTTGTATTATCACCCTTTGGTAAAGCGCAGTTAAATGAACGGCTAAGCTGGGATTCAAACTTGCGATGCCTTGGAATCCCGCATCATTTGCAACTACTGGTAAGCTATGCATGTCAACTGTAACAAAGGGTTGTAAAAATCCCTGTATAGGATGGGGTTTGAGTGGGGTAGTTTGTTTCCATTACTAAATCTGTAAGTAATGATGTGAAATCTCACTGTCAAATCTTAGGAGGGTAGATAGTACAGGCAACTGGCCTACTCTCTCTCTTACACAGACATTTACAAAGTTTCATAAAAAAACAACTTAGAGGTTTTCAGATAAAACTTTTCTTGGCACACTATTTTTTAACTCGTCCAAAAGCATTGATATAAAAGGTGGGATAATAGTCAAAATTTCTATAATAGAGCTTGTTAACAGGATACAGTCTTATCTTATACAGTAGTTAGATATTCTGTTCGCAAACCAGCCAGATCTGCCCATGCAAGACTGGATTATGGCCCTTGAAATTGTCAACATTGCTAAAATAGAGCTTGTTTAACATGATACAGTCTTTAGTTTTCATTGTATCTCAATCAAACTTATACAGTAGTTAGATATCCATGAGAGCTCGGTTCCTATTGTCAAGATTGCTATAATAGAGCTTGTGAACACAATAGAACCTCCATTTACTATCTGACCTTCACCAAACTTTAGTTCCTTTTGAAAACCAGCCAGATCCGCCCATGCATGACTTGATAATGGTCCTTGAAATTGTCAAAATTGTAGTTAAATATTATATTGAAGACAGCTTGTATGGTTCCTTTCAAAAACCAGCCAGATCCGGCCATGCCCTCATGGGCCTCTTGTTTCTTATGTCACTTATAATGTTTTCAAAAAGCTGTCTGCTGCAGAGGTGTCAGACCGTGAGTGTCTGAGGGTTAATTGTTCTATCATGTTAAAGGAAAATGTGTACATTTTGAGCAATTGCTCTTTTTACAACAATATTTTCAAAATTGTATAGGGTGAAGCATCATAAGCTATTTGGATTTATGGCTAGGGTTTGTTTATCCTTTCCCACATACAGATCTGCATCAGACAACTTTGAAAACGTCTAGGCAAAAAAAAAATGTAAATCTCGATCTAAAAATAAAATATCGATACAAAATATATAGTTTAAAACATTGTGGCAAAAAGGAGAATTTGTTCATTACGCCACAATATTTACCAAAGGTCGTCTGCTATAGAGGTGTCCGAAAGTGACTATATGTGAGAAAGGTTTAATTAGCCCAAGTCTGATCATTTCCTATGTAAGAATATCACCATCTCATTATTTCAAATTTATGCATCATGCATTTTAATGATGTCATATAATGTAATTTATAGCTAGTTTTGTATATGGTATAAACGTCAGTTATAAAGACAATGGATAGCCTAGTAGTAACCCTTTTCCTCATTATCAAATAAAACGGTCGTTTACTTAGAATAATAGGAGGAAAACCTTCTACCAATCTTATCCCTTTCCCTCATACGACAATTTTGCAGCAGAAGACTTATAACCCTTTTCCTCATTATCAAATAAAAACAGACGTTTTCTTAGAAAATTAGGAGGAAAACCTTCTACCAATCTTATCCCTTTCCCTCATACGACAATTCTGCAGCAGACGACTGAACATATTTTGTCAAAAATAGCGAAAATCTCATTTTGAGCAATTTCTTCTTTTGTCACTATCTTTTCAAAAAGCTGTCTGCCGCAGAGGCGTCATAAAGCATCTATATGACGGAAAGGGCAGATATATTATTTTGATCAAGAGCTAGAAAGGATGAAGGTTGTTAAAGAGTATTATATATATATCTCCTTTTTCCACAATATTTTCAAAAGAAATCTACTACAGAGGCATCAGATTGATTTATCTTCACAACTTTTACTTTTTAATCTAAATACTACATGTATGTCTGTGGTTGTATTTCAAATGAAACCTTTTTCCATGGCATGTATTATTTTAAAAATTGATCTCATCAATTTGCTTCTCTGTGCAAATTATTCTTTGTTGATAGAATGTCGTTTATTTTATTGTTTCTTTCAATTCATAATGACTATATTTGAGAACATATTGGAATTGGAAAGAGAAAACAATTGGGACACATTTGTTTGTGACGCCAGGGAGACACATTGAGTCTTTTTAGTACTTACCAGATGTCTGTCTGTAATAATTTCACTCACTGTACACTAAAGTCTTCTTCTGGCCCTTATTCACATACCATTCTGAAATAATTCTTATTGCAATTTATGGTTTTGTGTTACTAAATTATGAAATAAGAAATAGAATTATAATGAAACATGGCTTTATTGATGAATATTGGCTCAGATATAATAAAGGTACTATACAAATTTGGTTGGTTTCTGGATATATTGTTGCATAGTTGATTTTCCAAATTGTCTGATACAGATTTGTTGGATGTTAAATGTAGGGTTAAATTGAGAAAATAGGGTTATGAGATTCGAAAATTACAATTTCCTCAATAGATTTTCGATTTGTCATGTCTAAGTTGTAAGGTGTTTACATTCAAAATGCAGGGTTTATCGGATGATTTTGATTGATGCCAAAATTATGTCCACCGATATAAAAGCTACTCTGGCTGTGACAGATAAAATTACGATTGCTGATATTTGATGTTGCTCTCATTTGCATACAAAATTCATTAGCAGGCAAACTTCAAATACATTCAGTACAATTTTTGTTGAATAGGCGTTGACCAAGATAAATGGGTTTCCATTGAAAAAAACTTTATACAAGGATATAACATTTGTTAAAACCTTTCCTCGATAAACAATATTATGTATATTCTCTAAATTTCAACATATTTTTCAATGCTTTCCAAAAAACAACAAATCTGCAGCAGGTAACTTTAAAAACATCAAGTCCTAAATAGTGAAACTCTCTATAAATTAAAGAAAAACTATTGAACGAAGATGAAATCATTGTGGTAAAAGGAGAAATCGCTCATCATGAGCAATTTCTCCTTTTGTCACAATGTTTACAAAAGTCGTCTGCTGCAGAGGTGTCAGAAAGTGTCTGTATGTTGGAAAGGGTTAAAGGAACCAAACATTTTGCAGCCAAAATCTTTTTACATGGACAGAGTTTGATTAAAAATTCTAGCTGGAATAAGATTGAATTCATTTAATCCTTTCCCACTTGTAGGTAGACGCATGATCTTTTGAAAACACTGGCAAAAGGAGAAATTGCTCATAACATGCAGTTTTTGCTTTAGCCACAGTGTTTTCAACTCTGTCCAATAAGTTCATTATTATGGACCTCATGAATATAGAATTAAAATCTTAGTCTCGCGATCTTTTTCTTGAAATTGCAAGGTTAAATATTACCGGCAATATAGCAAATGTTTCTAGGAACAATACAAATGTTAGCATCAAGTCACATAACTCTGGCTTTAACAATTATTCAGTAATGCCCCTGTTTGGACTTAGAAAAAACAGATGAGCATTGCCGTTGGTGTTTTCTTGTTTTCCCAAAATTGATTTCAACTCCGTTTTAAACAATATACATCTAACTCAGGACTGTTCATGTATGTTCCTGCCTAAGATATTCTAAAACTGCCTCATAAGTATTAAAATAATCAAATCTTGTTTTTGTATGCTTTCAGGTGGAACTATGAGGCCTGTCATTCAACTGGAAACATCATCAACAATTGTGTCCCCTGGATCTTCTGTCAACTTGTCCTGCAAGGTGGAGCCACCAGATTCTGTGATTCAATGGAAATTCAATGGACAGACTTTGAAAGTGAACAATTCTTTAGGATTTATAGTGAATGGTTCGGAATTATATGTGCCAGCCTTACCTAGGAATAAAGGAGATCAGACAAGTTTTCAGTGTCTCATTGAAAACACGTTTGGGTCACTCATCAGTAGGAGAGTTAACATTTCTAAAGCAGGTGAGTAGCCGAGCTTGAGAAAATGGGCATTTTTCATTTTCAAAAATCCTTTTTAGACATTCAAAATTCTTCTCAATCTGCTGTCAATTAATGAATTTGCCCTTTCCCAATTGTAGATGCATTTTGACTCATTTGCAGCAGACGACTTTGGAAAAACTTGGACAAAGGTGAAATTGCTCATGATTGCCACAATGTGCTCAACACTATTTAATAATTAAACTGTCATTAATTTAGCTTTTTCACATTTTTGCATAGAAGTTCTAAAGGTCGTCTGCTACTGATTTGTTGTATATGGGACAGCGTTAAAAAATACATCCCAGAAGCATGTGGAGAACACAGACTATAAACAAAATTATTATTGATTTCAAAAATATTGTTAATAGGTATTCTTGTGATGCTACTGGCAGTCTTGCCAAGCCGCAGGGTACAAATTCCTTGTCAATATTACCGGAAGGCTTTGCAGGACAGATAAGGAGAGCCTAATACTAATACGGCTGTTATAACATGCAGTCTATCAACAGAGCAAAAACCAAGGCCTATCAGGGGAAAAGTTTGGTCAAGTTCAACTCTTTGAAATTTACTCTTTCGGACTCGCAACAAACCTGAAGCAGACAATATGGACAATTTGTAAATCTGGAGATTAAATTATTTAATCCTTCCCACATATTAACGCCATATCAACAGCAGGCGACTTTGAAAATATCAGCATATGAATATAGAAAATATCCACAAATCACAGCATATAATAATTAAAAACAGTAGAAACCGACGAGCCATTTTACTTTTTGTCACAAAGTTTTCATAATTCATTTACTGTAGATGTGTCAGAATGCCACTGCAAGTGGGAAAGGGTTAAAGTATTGAACTTGTTAGTTTTAAACAACACAATGTAAACTGTCATGTGACAATAAATCATTGGTCGTTTAGGGAACCGGCATGCCCAGGAAATGGTGTTTGTAAATGGACTCCATTTCCTGTACATGCTTTATATTGGGAAACATGACATGACAGCTTGTAATTTGGTCATGTTTTTACCTTTCCCACATACAGACACTTTCTGATGCCTCTGCAGCAGACAACTTTTGAAAACATTGTGACAAAAGGAGAAAATTGCCCATAATGAGCAATTTCTTCATTTGCCAAAATATTTTCAAATCTATTCAATAATTTAACTTTCATTTAAACAGTTTTTCTATATTTTTGCCTTGATGATTTCCAAGTTGTCTGCTGTAGATCTAGTGTATGTGGAAAAGGGTTATTCATTAATTTCTTGATACTGATGCTGTCTGCTGTAGATCTATTGTATGTGGAAAAGGGTTATTCATTAATTTCTTGATACTGATGCTGTCTGCTAAACATGGTTTAATGGGACACAATTTTGATATTTTAAAAATTTAGAAATACGTATTTTGATACTGAGTTGATAATATGTCGGAAAAGGGAAAAATGGCTTGTTTTGTTGATTAATAATCATCCTCTCTTAACAAGGTAATCAACACATTTGATGCTGCATGAAAAGAGGATTTTACACAGGAAAGGGGATAATGCAAAATACATGTTAACATAGATTGTAATTGTTTTTGCCCTGTTGGCTATGACCAATGTTCACTTGACTGTCACATACAATTACTTTGTTTTAACAGCAAGACAAAAACTATGACAATCAGTTAACTCCTTCCCTCATACAGAATGCCCTCTGACAACTCTGGAGCATCAGATGACTTGTGAAAACATTGTGACAAAAGAAGAAATTGCTCAAAACGATGCATCAATATGGTGTCAAAGGTTGTCCTATTTCAAGAAAAGGGTGAACTCATTACCTGATAAGCCTGTTTAGACTTTTGAAATTGAAAGCACCTGATGAAGAGAATCATGGGTAATCGAGATAACTGACATTAATTGTTTAACACTTTACAACATGCACATGCATTTTGATGCGTCTGCATCGGTGTCGGCTAAGGTTTTCAAGTACATAATATTTCATTATAGCTCATGCAGTTACTACTAGATGTATGGCATTGACCTTTCTACAATGCTTCTATCACACCTATAAATATGTATATAAATAAGTAAGATAACTCTATCCTGCATATAATACAAATTATGGCCCTTTTTAGCTCACCTGTGCATGAAGCTATATTGTCCATCTCCTCCAAGACCACTGTATGCATTTTGACTAAACTTGGTAGGAATGATCCTTTCGTGATCCTCTATCAAATGTGTTCAAAGAAACTAATTCTATTCAGAACTCTGGTTGCTATTAAAAATCTTTGAAAATCTTCTTGTCTGAAACCAAAAGGCCCCGAGCTTAGATATTTAATTGTAGCATTGTCCAGCGGTCATCTACTGAGATTGTATAAATTATGCCCCTTGGGGGACCTGTTTTACAAAAATATATAAAGGGAAAACTTTGAAAATCTTCTTGTCTGAAACTGTGAGGCCTAGAGCTTAGATATTTCGTGTGTAGCATTGTCTAGTGGTCCTCTACAAATCTTGTTAAAATTGGCCGCCCCCTTGGGTCACATGTTTTACAAAGAGATTATATAGGGAAAACTTAAAAAATCTTCTTGTCTGAAACTGAAAGGCCTAGAGCTTAGATATTTAATTGTAGCATTGTCTACTGGTCTTCTACAAAGAGTGTTTAAAATTGGCCTACATGTTTTACATAGAGATTTATAGGGAAAAACTTTGAAAATCTTCTAGTCTGAAATCAGAAGGCCTAAAGCTTATATTTATATATGGTGTGTAGCATTGTCTAGTTGTCCTCGACCAAGATTGTTCAAATTATGCTTCTGGGGTCAAAATTGGCCCCACCCCACCCCTGTCTTAAGTCAAAAGGCCTAAAGCTTAGATATAAAGTGAGTACCTCCTACCAAGATTGTTCAAATTATACTCCTGTCTTCAAAATTTGACTCTTCCGTGGGGGTCACCTGTTTTACATATAAGGCTTAGAACTTATATATTTCATGTGTAACATTAACTACTGGTCCTCTACAAAGAGTTTTTAAGTTTTGCCCCGGGGTCAAAATATGCCATACCCGGGGGGTCACCTGCTTTACACAGGGATTTATAGGGAAAAACTTTGTTCTTGTTAAATTCTAACTGGTTCATACACATTTCTGGTGACCTTCTAAGTCATATGACCTTGACAACAGACAGACAGACAACATAGGGTGTGGGCTTTCTGCTCTGTGGCAGTGGAGCTAAACTTGTCCTCTTGGGCCTCTTTTACTATCTTACCTGACCACACATTGTTATTGTGGTTGGCATGACAAATCACATTACATAACTCAGGTGAGCGATCCAGTGCCATCATAGCCCTCTTGTTTTACTTAGAAATTTTGGTTAAAGTTTGGCTTGCAACTACATTAAGAGTCCATATCTCAGGAACTACTCAATATACTTTTCATTGAAACTGTACACAGCCTTCCAAACCAATACATCAATGTAAATAATCAAGTAAGATAACTCTATAATGCAAACTTAGAAATTTTGGTAAATGATGATTTATTGTTTGTGGGAAAGGAAAGGCTTTAACAGATCTATAAATGTAAAGACATGAAAGAAGAATTTGCAAATAATTTCTCCTTTTCTTACAATTGTTTCCAATTTTGCCTGCTGCAGATGAGCATAAAAGTCACCTAATACAGAATATGGAAAATGTAAAAAAAATAATTACATCAATTTTTAATAACATTCCAAATCCTGAACAGTTTTGGTAACAAAGTGGTTTAAATTTAATATTTTGATAGACCAAGTGAACCGACATTTATAAGTGTATAAAAATACAATTTCTTTCAGTGTCAATCTATCTTAAGTAATGCATTCTTTGACATAATGGCCGCAACATGTATAGGAGTACCCATTCATGTCAAAAGTTAACTCTGACTGACTTAATTTAATCCTTTCCAACATGCAGATGCTTTTTGATGCATCTGCTCTGCAGCAGACGACTTTTGAAAACAATGTGGCAAATGGAGAAATTACTCATAATGTTGGCTGTACGTGTCACGGAATCCATTGTTGAGAATTGGTTAACCAAGTACAGGCTTTAGGACTGGATATCCTAGGTTTGATACCTGCTTGCTTGCAGCAGTGACATGGTGGAGTGTCTTTGATAGCTCATTTTCTAGCCTTATACTGGTTGGTCATCCAGAATTCATGAATAAGTGCTTCTGTTAGTCAACTTCATGTATTTGAAATATGTTTGAAAATGGCATTTAACCACGATAAAACAAACAACCAATGTAATTTCATTGATATTTTATTTCCTTAGTTACTTCGTTTTAGATTTGCGAGTCTAAATCTAAAAGTGAACATTATTGAATGTATTTGGTTTAGAAGTTATATGATACCAACATATTTTCTAACTAGAGTTGAAAAGCTACCTCATTAATTTCACTTCTTATTCCAGAATATAAGAATGTTGTTGGATTCAATGTGAATAATGAAATTGAATGTTAAGACTTTTAATTAAAGAAGGTACAGAATGAGAATTTTATAATAAACCCATTCCCTCTTATAGACGCTTTCTGACGCCTCTGCAGCAGACGAGTTTTTGAAAACATAGTGACAAAAGAAGAAATTCCACAAAACATGCAATTTCTCATTTTGCCACAATGTTTTCCACTTAAAGTCATAGGTTATCCATTCAATTATAGATTTTCCATTTTTAGACAAAATATGTTCAAAGTCAGCTGCTGCAGAATTGTCGTATGAGGGAAAGGTTTAACCTCTGTTGGAATTCCAGTTTTTCTGTGCCACAGTTTGTATTTGATTACTTACATAATGAACTTAGTCACACTGTTCTTTCATGTGGAAAACACAATTGAGTTATGGGATGGAGGAGAAAATACCAAATTACATGAACAGATTGTAAACCCTTTCAAACATTCAACAAATCTTCTGCAATTAACATAGGTCCAGATAAGAAGGTGTAAACAGCTCTTTTCCCCCCACAATGTCTCTTATATCATCCACCAAAACCTATGATGTGGGTACTCAAAAGAATTATCTCAATGAGACAATTCTTATGAGTAGCCACAACATAGGGTTATAAGGTCAAATAAGGATTTTCAAACATGTGAAACACCCCTTGTTAGAACTCTGATCTACCATAATTGAAAACATTGCAATAAAATGTGGAAAAGATCTGAAGATGAAAATATAATTTAAGAATACAGTTCAAAATATAGTTGTCGAGTCCTGGTAGCTCAGTCTGTAACGACGTGGGCTGTCAATCCAGGGGTTGTGAGTTTGAATCCCGACTCGGCCAATTTTCTTAATCCAACGATTGACAAAAGTCAATGCGACATGCATCATTCGTCTTCCACGAATGGGCGAAGTCTATGTGGAAAAGCAGCCAGTTGCTTGGGAAGATTGTTGTGTGGAGCACTGGTGTGAGAAAACCAGGAAATACATGA
>JAUELF010241259.1:0-12585 GCA_031471495.1 Clinocardium nuttallii
TGTCTCTGGTCTCTGACTCATGGTCTTCAGCAAAACTCGGAATGTGTGTGCTAGAATACCAAAGGCATTCTCAACTACACGCCTGGCTCTTGAGAGTCTGTAATTAAATATTCTCTCATGATGCTCCATGTTTCTGATGGAAAACGGGTTCATCAAACGCGTGTTGATCCCAAACGCATTGTCCCCTACTATGTAGTATGGCACAGGAACGTCATCACCAGGTAAATACTTCTCTTCTAGGATATTAAATGTGTTGTTCGGACTCTCAATGCCTTCCTTGAGTTCTGACCCATTATAGATACTGGCATCGTTGCTGGAACCATCAGAGCCGACATTAATCCAGAGAAACTTGTAGTTTGCGTCGACCAGGGCCATGAGAACAATGGAGAAGAAGCCCTTGTAGTTTATGTACACAGAGCCAGTATTCCAAGGACAGGTGATCGCCACATGTTTGCCACCCAGAGCACCACAGCAGTGTGAAAATTGCCATCTCTTCTCAAACTGCTCAGCTATGGCGGTCCATTCTTCAGTTGTAGTAGGACACTGGCTCATCTCAGTAGCAAACTCGGCTTTGATGGCATCGCAGACTTCAATAATGATGAGGGAGATCGTGTTTAGAGCAACTCTGAAGTTGTAGGACAGGCTTGGATAATTGTCACTGTAGGCCAGATGTCGTAGAATGATGGACAGCTTGAGACCAGGAAGTAGAGACTTTCTGTACCATGTGTCCTTCTTCTCTATTCGGTCTTCTTTCCTTCGTAGGACTTCATCGTAGAGGCCTCTTGGAAGTATTGTATAGTTGAAGAAAGCCTTATCATATTCAGTCTTCAGCTCATTAAGAAGAGTGCTATAGTGGCCATATCGTTCTCTTCTTTTGTCAGACAGCCATTTTCTGACATACGTAGACCTCGGTTTCCTCCTTCGCCTTTGTTTGCCCCTGCCCTGTAAGAGGAGGTGCTGGAGCTGTAAGAGTTGCTCATTATGTTATTTGAGGTGATACAAAAAAAGCAATGCTGCTGCCTTCTTTTTCCTGGTTGTCTCATCATCAAAGTATGCCATTCTGCAGGAACTAAATTGTGGTTAAGTTCTCTCTAGATTTTGTCAGGACTGACTGAAGAAGATGTTTTGAGGCTGGAATTTTCATGTGTCCACGTTACCATGACACATGAGAAACTTTTGAATTACCAACATTCGGCTGCCTTCGCTGACACCGTGGTCCCATCTCGATGCCATCCCACTGTAATACGATGGCTACACGACATCATTGCGAGGGCTTTACGTAATCGTGTTGCCTTCCTAAGACCACCGGGAAGCTTCTTGTTTCCCTCGTATTGTCTTCGTTAGGCGAAATAGGCCCGATGGCACCGATGATCACGCGAAGTATAGACGAAGCTTACACGATTTTGCAAGATGCCACCACGAAGGCCTTACGAAGGACAAAATTGACACATGAACTCTCAACACGAAAATGACCCTTCGCAAGGCCTTTCGACAAATCTTTGGAACCGGTCACGAAGTTGATGCCGGATCCTGAGAAACTCCAACGGCGCTCACACGATGGCTTAGGATGCCATCACGAATGGCCCGATGTTTATACGATCAGAGCCGAATTTGAACATTTTCTGTATCGTGTGTCCATCTGATGTCAATTTCGGGACAGTGTGACAGGCACATTATAAACTGTTTATTCACAAATATAAACTATAACGCCTGCGGTTCAGTAGACTCATATTCGGCGTTCAAATAGCTCATAAGCCAATATATGGAGAATGTTGATCTGAATACTTTCTTAAGGTAATTACTGGCATACCCGGGCGTTCACATAGCATATGATATGAGCCGTCTCGCGAGAAAACAAACATTATTGTCTCTGCGTAAAGTATCGACCCGGATCGGTCTATTGCCGCGCAGGCTTACCCGGATAAACAGTTGTCGCCTCCTGTAGACTTTCTTTTTCGGGAATCATTACTCTATACCTCTATCCCGCTGAGACAGAATGTATAGACCCGGATCAGTCTGCACGAACAGTGCAGACTGATCTTTGTCGATGCATTTATTAAACCATAATTTTGGTTTTCTCGCCTAACGGCTCAAATGTTAACATGCACCTTTTTTGCATGGACGGTCTCCGTTATATTTTATTGAAACACGCCCGCCTTTGTAATGAAACATAATATTTTCAATATCAATTAATCTTGAGTTATCGTTATTACGTGTAAGGCGAAACGAATTGCGTGGTGTCCTCGTTTTACTCTGTCCTTGTCAATACGACTTCTTATCATATTTTACAGGAGCCACGGACCGGACGCCTCGATCTTCGCAAAACCCGAGCAGATTGGTCCCGTATTAACAGAAATACAATTACTACACATAGGTAATACATATAAAATTACTACACATAGGTAATAAATATACAATTACTACACATAGGTAATAATTCACAATCACTTATCAACCTTTTGTCATCTACGGATGGATGAGATTTATATTGTGATGTGCTTTTGACCTTCATTTTCCACATGCAGACGCAAACTTTTAAAAACATTGTTGCAAAAAGAAAAAAATATTATCATAAGTAATTTCATCTTGTACCATAATGTTTTTAATGGTATTTTATGTGATCTAATGCAAATTTGTTTTATTTAGGAGAGTGTTAAAAAGCAAGCAGATAGCGTCGCATATATCGGTAAACATTGCTATACAAGAAGGAAGTACTTGCTTACAAACAGTTAAAGAATCCAAAATAAATGAAACTGTCATCCTTAACCTAATATAGACAATTTGAAAGCTCGACAAGCATTGTCGGAAGATACCAAAATTGCTCAATAAAAACAAAATTGTATTTTACCACTCTGTAATCAAGTGTGCAACAGACTGTTAAAAAATTCATTATGTCTAAACCTTAGCTAATATTTTGAGAATATTATATCGGTCATACAGTTATTATCAAATAATCTCGGTGAATGTTTTATTTCGATCGACCTTTTATCCAAAGTATATATATATATAGCACCGCGGACAAGTGGAATCGGCAGTAGCCAAGTGTATACAATGATACAATATGATACAATGCGCCAGTGCATGCGTAAAGGTACACGTTGGCTTTCGTGAGCAATACAGATCCTGACCAGCCTGTGCATCAAGTGATTAAGAAATACACTCTTCACATGTTACTCCCTCGAGCTTGTTAGAAGATTATGTCAACGTGTGTAGATTCTGATCAGATGGGCTAGGTAAACATACATAAACTATGATCTGAACCTACACCGTTCAGAAATGCTAACCTTAACCTTTTTCGAATGCACTGGCTCATATATAATTGTTTCCTTCATGTGTATGTCGCTCGAGAACAAAACACTATGAATAAAGCAACCATCTGTTATCAAGAACAAGACAAATCTTTAAAAAAGATAAACGTCGATCAATATGAGAAAACACACAGAAATGGAACATGCGCATATCATTTGACTTGAATATCAGAAAGGTTTTTGAATAATCAAAACAATCAGTAATTTTCCATGAATTATAACATTTGCGTTATAATGTTGTATATCTAAGAATTCGACAGTTCCTTGAATTGTTAATGCATTATAATCGTGAACCAGTTGAAACATTGTTCGATTAGACTGATTGTCTTCACTGAAATTTATTTCTTGAGGTTAACATTTAAAGATTAGTATGCAGAACATTTCGTTTTAAAACTTCACCTTATTAGTGACTCTCGTAGGATCGCAAACTTAACTATGAACCAATCAAAACGTTTCATTTACTTTATTTCTTTGACATTATGCATTAAATACAACCTTTGATTGGTCTACAATCTAGACCATTTGTTTACAATCTAGACCATTTGTCTACAATCTAGACCATTATCTAGACCATTTCTTTACAATCTAGACAAATCTAGGTCATAGCTGGTGTTAAACACCTTCGCCGAAATATAATTGAGCCATATCAAGAGAAGACCCAGATTATGGACTCTGCATAATGTATTGACCGAGATCAGCCTCCGAATTCCGCGTAATCCGAACCAACACATTCCGGCTCAGAGGGGGATAGAGGTATAGCGTAACGAGTCCTGAAATAGAAAATCAATAGTCGATGCTTGACGCAAAGTCCACCATGTTGGTTTTCTCGTGGAATGGCTCAGTATATCAAAGCAGCCACGTGACACGAAAAATGATCTTTGGAGTCCCTTTCTTACATGCAGACGCAGTTTGAGGCATCTGTTTGAAGAACTTCTGATTGTGTCTCTCATTAAGAACAGATTTTTTACGATTGTGATGTATGCGTTTGTCACCTCCGTTGTAAACTGTGACTTGCTTGGTCATGCATTATGTAAGAAAGAACTCGCGAGGCGAAAATGGTTACCGTCATTTTGGACCAAATCGGGCTCGGACAAAACCTGTGTTTAGCATTCTCTATTTACACTTTCCAAAAAGGTCAAACTACTAAAGGTGATCAAATAAATCCTTTCCAGTACATCCTATACACATTTACAATGATTTTTAACTCAATATCATATATTCAATGCATTCTGGTGATGGTATACACTCATTTCATTTCTATACAAACAAAAGGTGCTTTTATGCACTATGTGTACAGCGGATGTATTAAGCGTAATTTGACGTGGATCAAATAGATCAGCACGACAGCGGATGTATTAAGCGTAGTTTGACCTGGACCAAATAGATCAGCACGACAACGGATGTATTAAGCGTAGTTTGACCTGGACCAAATTTCTCACAACGAATATGTGCAGAGTCGGCTTCTAAAGATTCCACGTACTCGGGCAAGGATTAATATTAATGACTTTTACTCTCATACTACTTTCTTGTTTGAATAGAGCCAGCTTCATTCATAGCCAATCCCTTCCGCGGTATTCATTGTACGGCAAACTAATCAGCAAGGAAGATCCCCTCGCGGTCTCTGACCTTTACTTTCCTATGTCGCATTATTCCGGAGGTTGGTTGATGTGTGGCATGTCCCCATATATACGTAATTACTAGAAAATCACAATTTGACATAATTATAACCAACTACATTGTGAGTGCACGCATTCATATCAAAACCCTTGCAAATGCAATACAATACAATCAAATACAAACTATTTTAATTGAAATCATGTACATGTATACAGTTTAAATAGCAAAATACAAAAGGTACAAAGAATATTTGTGATGTTGTAGTTTTCAATATGTCAGATAGTGTAGAGAAGATTTGTTATTAAGTGATCTTAAAATCCATATGCAATACTTATGAATGAAGTATTATCGGTTTAACACAGCGTGCAGAAATTTGGCTTAATAGGCTAAATATATCGAATTCTTATTAGTTATGCATTATTAAACTGCATTATGAATAATTTAAACAAAGCATCTGCATCTTCCTATTGAACAACGCCATGTCGATGCAGATCAGACTGCGTGCATGTATAGTGACAATAGATATTCCTCATAGAGCATTTTGAATGCGTGAATAACTGATGTGTGATTATGCAGAAAAGAACATATGAGATGTTATTACTGGTTGACATACAATTAAGTTGTTGTGTAACGTTTTTAAATATGTTACAGAGTGAGAAACAGGATTGGAAAATGAGGAATATTACATTTTGAACACTTTCACATTGCCCGCATGCTTATATAACTGTTTTTACGCTAGCTATTTGTATCGACCTTTCATGACCTTAAACATACTTTGTATCGCATTAATATTATGATTATGATTTATTATCTTTTTAAGACGATTTCCTGGTTAACTCAGCTTTACATCATTATAATCTTATCAGAGTAAAAGACAGTATACTTCTGATTATCACAGTCTTCCCAAGTTAACCCTTTCCCACATACAACAGATCTGCAGCAGCCGACTTTGAAAACATATTGACAAAAACTGTATAAAATCACCATTAACGAGAGTTCAATTATTAAATAGAGTTGAAAACGTTGTTTCAAAAGGAGAAATTGCTCGTCTTGATCAATTTCTTCTTTTGTCACATCGTTTTCAAAAGTTGTCTATTGCAGATGCGTCTAAATGCATCTACAAATGGGAAATGGTTAACAGAAGCTCTTAACAGATTTGTGTAACTTATCTGTTAGCAATGTAGATCTTGTTCAGACTGTGTAGCTATACAGTCCGATCTTGATCTACACAGATCACTCATAGCAAACGTGCACAGTTTCCTATGGACGGGGAATATATTTAGTAGGGCTATAGTAAAGCTTCTAATGGACGAACGCCTCATTATCCTGTATTACATATAAGCCGGATCGAGGGATTTCATACATGTAAGGTAACATGTACATGTAAGTGAGAATAGGAGTTGTTATTTGTGAATAGTGTAGGTTTATATCGACACTCGTTCACAGAAGCCTCTAACAGGCTTACAGTGTAGATCTCTCTATCTGGTTCATATACCATAATATGCTAGAAACGTGTGACTGTGTGAGTAATATGTGAACATTGTTTTTTATCTTGATCTGCCTGTGCAAAAGGGAGGACTGATCCGGGCTTACACTTCACCCAATGGTCATGTGTTCATTGTTCATAATATCTTAATTTACATTTAATCAATTTACATGTTAATTTTCAATTATCGATAATACAAATATATGTATATATGAAGTGAAAAAACCCCACAATGTATCGTTATAACAAAAGGGTTGTGTCAGCCCGTACATGGGAAACATACAAGTTAACTTTGTTTATAGTATATATCTAGATCAGCATGCACATCCGCAGAGTCTAGATAAGATAACAGTAACACTGATCGCACATTATTTACACAAGCTTGTTAAAAGATTATGTCTACTTGTTGAGAATTGTGATAAAACGGATCTGAACTTACACTGTCCATAAATGCTTACACGACTTATTTCACTTACCGGCCCCTATATCAGTTTAGTACATTAGTAAATGGTGAAAGCGTACATAATGAATATTTATAAACATCAGTTTTTTAGATTTTTCATTACTGCAGATGACTAGATAGGGAGAAGTACATTTCTCTATCCCTAACAATATCTCTCCTATTTCTCATCCAAACCATATATTGTGAGTACTCCAAAGAATCGTCTCACTGAGACGATTATTTTGAGTACCCACAACATAGGGTGTGTGTGTGTCAAATAAGGATTTCCGAATATGAATTCCGTATTACCCCTTATCTAGTGCTCTGCTGATATAGGTTACATAATGTGTTTCCTTTCAGCGAACCAAATATCGAACGGAATCACCTATCTAGCCTCCCAACACTTCGTCCATCGAGATTTGGCAACACGGAATTGCCTGGTGGGTAAGGGGCTCGTCGTCAAGATTGGGGATTTTGGGATGTCACGTGATGTTTATAGTACAGATTATTATAAGGTATGGTTTTTAGTAAATATCTCTTTTATAAATCAATAAGCAAGTATTGATCTCGATATTTTGGGTATTCAAGTATTGATCTCGATATGTTGGGTATTCAACTGAATTGATTCTTTTAGTCTAAGAACCAACAATGAATGCTTAAAGGTCCAATATTTATAATTACATTCCTTCTTTATTTGCATGTAAACCAACACATTATCAAACTTTCTTTTAAACAGGTAAAACATCCTTTATTATTTAAAAGAGTTACATCACAGCTTAAATATCATCCAAAGAAATAGAGGATTTATATGCAAGAAGGATTCACTCCATGTAGCTGGTTCCATGTTAATTTGCCTACAATCGGAATGAGCCAAAATTGTTTTTCGTTATCAGACAGGGTCAAAATTACAAACATATGATCAAATCAAACAGCATCCTATACACATTTACAATGAATTAAAACACCCACAATGTGAAAACATAGTGACACAAAAAGAAGTTGCACAAAACGTGCAATTTCTCCTTTTGCCACAATGTTTTCCACTTTTTGTAATAGGTTATCCATTCAATTATAGAGATTTTCTATGTTTTGACAAAATACATTCAAAGTCGTCTGCTGCAGAATTGTTGTATTAGGGAAAGGGTTAAGTTGACTAAACCACGTAGTTTGGTAGTTTGGCTGCAGACGTGTTCTACATTGGAAATGGTAGGGATATACATTGTTAGTCATGATATTTTTTAGCTTTGGTTAACAGTCGGTTCTACACTTTACCATCGCTATTAGCTTAATTGACACATGCTCGATTAACCCCTTCCCACATACAACAGCAGAATTCTTTGAAAATATGGTAGTTGACACCTGGACATTTTCTATGAATTTAAGCATACTAATCAAACAGGGTTGAAGATATTGTGGCAAAACGAGAAATTGGTCATCATGATCAATTTTTCCTAACGCAACAATGTTTTCGAAAGTCGTTTGTTGCATATGCGTAAAAGTGCGTCTGCAGGTTGGAAAGAATTAATTACAACGTATAGAAATACAAACGTGCTGATTTGAGACAGATTGGAAATCTTTATTAAGAATTAGTTGTCCACTGCCTTCAATGTTTCCAATTGAATCCACCTTGGCCGAGTGGTAAGCGTCGAGGATTTGTAAAAGGGCGACCCGGATTCATGGTGGAGTGCCCTTGTGCACTGTACATTTACTTGCCTAGTACTGGTGTATATACCAAACCCCAGTTGTGCTGCTGTGGTCATGGTGTAGTGCCCTTGTACAAGGCACATTGACTAGCCTAGTACTGGTTTGTTAACCCAGGGATCATGAATAAGTGAACTATTGTCGTGATATAACCGATATAGAATTGAAAACGCCGTAAAATACCAATAGAACAAACCAAGCAATTGTATCTGTAGGATAAGACAACTCGTGCTCATAAAATTGTGTTTGTAAAATTAAGTTGTCTTTCATCGGTTTTTATCGTCTAGTCATATTCGGGTTTATTTTGTTATTGAACTGGAAAAGGTGAACTTTTTTATTTCATAATATAATAACTAGTAGGTTTTTTTTATAACTGGCCAGTTCCCATAAAAAAAATCTGCTGCGGACGACTTTGAACACATCTAGACTAGACAATAGTATGAAACACTCAATCAATGAAAGAATACATATTGAATAGGATTGAAATACTTTTTGTCAAAGGGATAATGTTTTCATTGTCCAAGTAAAGTCGTCTGTTTTAGAGGCGTCCGCAAGTTTCTATATGAGGAAAAGGGATACTTTAACTTTTTAACTTTTTAAGTAAATAGCAAGATAGCGCGATAAAGTTATAATCAAAATGCTCTTTTCAACTATTTGTGTTATAAGTTTATGAATATGTCTCAATCTGACTACATGTAAAGGTTACATTATTTTAAAAGTTGTTTTACATGTCTATTTGGTTTAGTGGAAATACCTGAATTGGGATATATCTGAGAATCTGACCTTGTAGGCAACTGTGGTCGCCAAACTAAGCCCACTTATCGTTGGTTGCTAAATGAAGGTTCCCTATTTTAGCGACAACTTCTTTCTCGAAAGATGCATGACCCCCTATTATTTTATGTTTATTAAGTTGGCAGGAGCAAGTGTTACTTATTTCAGTAATAATAGTTTAGTTAAGTTTATTTTATTTTGATTCAATTCCATAGGGCCTAGTCCGCTCATCTGGAAATTATATATGCGAAACCAAACAGTGTGAAATAGTTAAATTGATAATATAAAACAAATAAACAACATGGTGACACATCTTATAGCCACCTAATAATGGCATGCAATTGAACAAGTACATGTGTATATATGTATATAATATGTATGCCACTTGGAAGGTCAGTTCTATTGCTCTAATTAAGAGGTAAACTCTGTTTTAACACTGAATTAAAGAAGGGATTGTTATAAAACATAACATATTCAAATCGAATATTTAATTTACATTAAGTATACAAGCGCATAATCACAAAAAATGGGCGTTTATATATACACTACATAAATGGCATGTCGTTTAATTCACAGTTATACATTTCATTATAACATAATAGCCGTCCCGCGAGAAAACCAACATTATGGCATCTGCGTAATCATCGACTAGATCAGCCTGCTCTGTCCACGCAGGCAGATCTTGGCCGACACATTCCGTCTGAGGGGAATAGAGGTATAGAGTAATGATTCCTGAAATAGAAAATCCACAGGGGGCGAAAAGTGTTTATCAGAGTAGGCCTGCGCGGCATGCTTAGGCTAATCAGGGTCGACACTTTACGCAGAGTCCACAATGTTAGTTTTTTCGCTGGACGGCCCGATTATATTACACATTTAGGTTTGATCGTGTGAGTTTGACTTATTTCTGGAACACAAGGTACTGTGTATCGGTTACAACATTCTGTTCCTAATGTTTCAGGTATCGCCAATTAAATTGCTATAGTTGGCAGCTTATCTTTGGTGATTAAAATATAAATAGAGAAGACATTGTTAACATAGTATGTTACCCATATTTCAGGTGGGCGGTAGCGCCATGCTTCCAGTTCGATGGATGCCCCCGGAATCTCTGCTGTACAGAACGTTCACCATTGAATCAGATATATGGAGTTTGGGTGTCGTGTTGTGGGAAATATTCACTTACGGCAGACAGCCATGGTATCAAATGTCCAACCACGAGGTTAGTAACACATGGTCGTCAGTGTAACCGTTTATATAACTGTAAACTATAGTCAAGGAGAAATTGGTCAAACAAGAAATTACTTCATCTGTGACAATGGTTTTTACTTATCCATTTTCCTAGCGGTGCTGCAGGTGGACGAGCCTTAGTACGTTGTTAAACGTGTGGTAAACAAACCTGCTTGTTATTTCACGTTAATGATCCAAATGGACAATGCTGTACATAACTTTCTATAAAAACGTCCATGACTAAACGGCGAACACTGCACATCAAGATGTGACTGCGCGAATGCATTGGCTGATCTCGATTTATACTGGTCGCAAAAGTCTCGTGGTTGGTTAACAACAGAGCGTCTAGCGACGTTATGTGATCGATGAAGAACAATTTCAAATTGACCTACAATGTTTCGAAAGTCGTGTAGCAGGCAAACTATCATAATTCGTTTTGTATCAAGAATATGATCAAAGTAAAGACGGGGCCTATTAAATGCATCATGAACATATCGATACAGAGTTTTGTCGTGCCGTACACACCAGTATGGTATCAATATTCGCAGTTTTATATGATTTGCACTTTTCGCCAGTTAGTAGAAGCATGTTTTCACAATCCTTATGACAAACAGTTTGCAATAAGATCAAATGGCACGGATTAAATGACACAAGATCCCATTGTCATACAAACCATAAGATATTTATTCTGGAGCACACCTAATTTGCCGGGCCTCGGTAGTTCAGACGGTAGGTTGTGAGTTCGAACCCAAGCTCGGAAAACATTCGTTTGAACCGACGTTAAATAAAGATCAATGCGACAAGCGTCATTCGCTTTCTAACAGTCTATATGGAAAAGCAGTACTGGAGTACTGGTGTGAGAAAACCAGGAAACACATGGTTAGATGAACTGGACGCCGTGATATGACTAAAAATTGTTGAAAACGGCGTTTAGCCCAAACCAATCAAGCAGTTAGGTCAAATGGCACGGATTTAATGACACATCTATATTCACCCATTGCCATACAATAAGGGTTTTTTTCTCTCTTGAGCATGTGTAACTTGATTACTTATGCTTATTTCAGGTTATACAGTGCATTACAAATGGTCATTTACTGGACTGTCCGACAGACTGTCCGGAGGAAGTGTTTAAAATCATGATGGGATGCTGGAAGAGACAGCCTCAAGAACGAATGCCAATTAAAATCATCCACAGTCACTTGGAGAGACTTTGTTTGTCAGACTCGCGGTACCTTGATCTTTTAGATTCTGATCTAAACCATAAACAAGAAGCCACTTGAGCATGTTTTAAAATATTGTCGGTGGATTTCCTGCTAAACTGAATTGCAGAGGCGGTACACAAAAGGAAGTTGTCTAATGTATTCTAGGCGACTAAATATCGATACATTTGCAGTACAGATAAACATGAATGAAATAGATTCAACATGACCTGCCGGAGCCATTACCGTCCCGTGGTGAAATGTGTTTAGTATACACTTCTGATTAACGCTACTGGGCTCAGGATCAGTTACTTTAACCAACATTGACATATTTGTCCAAAAACATAAAGTAGGATATGTAAACAGCTTCGTGCAATGGTAGAGCATTGGCCTCTCTAACAGCTTCGTGCAATGGTAGAGCATTGGCCTCTCTTACCAAATATCCCGAGTTCGAATCCAGTGTTGAGCGAGTTCTGCTTTCTATTATTGTTTCCCTCCACATAAACGGAGCGAGTATTGAGAGCAGGGAGGCAGACATAGAGCGGCCTTAACATAAGTTTAAATCTGGTTTCGCAATACACGTAATCTAAATAAGTTTAAACACAAGTGAGGGATACCAACTTATAAGAGTTTACATTGCGCGGACTCCATAGTGTTGGCCATTTCGTGGAACGTTACATTGCGCGGACTCCATAGTGTTGGCCATTTCGTGGAACGTTACATTGCGCGGACTCCATAGTGTTGGCCATTTCGTGGAACGTTACATTGCGCGGACTCCATAGTGTTGGCCATTTCGTGGAACGTTACATTGCGCGGACTCCATAGTGTTGGCCATTT
>JAUELF010241270.1:0-12585 GCA_031471495.1 Clinocardium nuttallii
CTGTGAAGAATATGATTCTCTTGTTTACTACCATTTTGGTCAATCATATATGTCACAGTTTGAAACTGTGAGGAATATGATCCTATTTTTCCCAGACCTGTGAGGAATATGATCTGGGAAAAATAAGGTCCTACATAGCTGACAATACATGAATTAATTAAACATAAAATGAGCCGTCCCTCGAGAAAACCAACAGTGTGGACTCTGAGTAAAGTATCGACTCGGATCAGCCTAAGCATGTCGCGGGTTCGGGATATCACTGGTTCAATCCCCAGCCGGGTCATAACAAATTCTTTAAACATGGAAGTAATGGCACACTTTGCACTCAGGGTTGCGGGGTTCGCATTACGACTGACTGGCACGTCAAGAAAAGGGACCAGTAGTAGTGGTAACTTACCCAGCAAACATCGTGATATAACGGATAAAAGTGTTGAAAGCGGCTTGAAACATCGAATTAAATAATTCAAATAACCTCGGTGCAAATCGCTTTGAACCCGTCTTAATCGCTGGACTTAGAAGTCTTTGCTTGACCAAGGATAAGGCCTTTCGAAATGTTTTATAAGTAAGTTAGTGTTGTAGCCGGCGCAAGTACCTATAAATGAATATTTATTCACGACCCAATAATGTGGTTACATGTTTTGAATTAACAAGTTTCATCTACATGCGCACAATCATTTGTTCAACTAAAATTCATCATATGTCACGTGCAACTCTTATTGATGTTTTTTAATCTGTATTTTTCACACAAAAATTCTACCCTTTTTCAACAATATGTCACGTTCAACTATTATTGATGTATTTTAATCAGTAACCTATATTTTACAAATAAGGTCTACCCTTTTCCAACAATTTGTCATTTACTGTTGTTAGATCTGACACTGCACTGACAACATCTATTCAAAAAAGGTTTCACGAAACTTCTGAAATTAACCGTTCATTGAGATCAGATCGCAATAATACACAAGTTTTTCAAAAAATAACCTCAGGTAAGTTGTCCCTGACCGCCATTCATATGTTACTGTTATCGTAATGAATGTGATGTATTTAACCAGTCTATGCTGCACATCTGTACGCGGAAGTATGTGAGCCGCCCAGCAAAATGAAACCATTATTATTGCTTGTGCGTAATGTATCGACCCAGATCAGCCTATGCAGTCCGCGTAGTCTGGTCTAGGCTGACACAATTTCGTCCCAGGGGGAAAGAGGTATAGAATAATGATTCCTAAAACAGAAAATCCAAAGGAGGCGAAAAGTGTCTATCCGGGTAAGCCTGCGTACGGTGCTCCAGGAATAACGACCATAACGTTATTTATACAAGTTTGATAAACGACCTGCCTGTGCTTAAGGATCCACACGGATAATGCTTTATGAATTTAATAAAACATTTTATAACCTAACAGTGCAGAACCAGATCAGATTTATTTGATGCGTTGGCAGATCAGGATTTACACTGACCGCAACACCAATACGGTTGGTTTTCAAGTTCGTAAACATTGTATTAAAATACCAGCTACACCATAATAAAATACCAGCTACATGGTTATTGACATATGAGGCCTCCCGCGAGAAAACTAACACTATGGACTCTGTGTAAAGTATTGATCCGGATCAGTATAAACATGCCGTGCAGGCTTACCGGGACATACACTTTTCGCCTCTAGTGGATTTCTATTTCAGGAAACATTTCTCTATAGTCAGGATCAGGCTGCGCGGACAGCGAAGGCTGATCTGGTCGATACATTACGCAGATGCCATAAGGTTGGTTTTCTTGCGGGACAGCTCATATATCGATTATTTTTTGCAGATTTCCTGTTGATCCTGACTATGGTTATTCCTTTGTTAAGGTAGGTAGGTAAGATATGTTGATCTTTTAGATTCCTTTTTAATTTGTCTTAATGTCGAAATTTATCAAAACGTTAATATAAAGTTTAAGTCTTAAAGAGATTGGCTGTAAAATACGAGTCGTTTCACGAAAAAAACAACATTGTTTAAAGTATCGACCCAGATCAGCATAAGCCTAAGCATGCCGCGTAGGCTAACAGACATCTTTCGCCTCCTGTGGATTTTGTGTTTCATGAATCATTACTCTCTACCTATATCCACCTGAAACGGAATGTGTCGGGCCCCGATGTGCCTGCGCAGGCTGATCTGGGTCGATACAACACCAACGTGTTGGTTTTCTCGTGGAACGCCTCATATATATATAACAAAGATGGGTCATATTCAATTGAGACGCGTCTTATTGACTTTCCGTTACAAGCTCATATAAGGTAAATTGACATAGTGTCTAATAGAGTTTAATCTCTACGTGTTTGACAAATGATGTATCAAGGACTGAAATACCCGTATTTAGAGACAGTGACAGTTTTGACGAGACTGTGCGGATACATAGATTCGTCCGAGTATTCACTTGTATTAATACCCCCATATCGTTAGACGCGGATCAATTATATATAAGCCGTCCCGCGAGAAAACCAACATTAGCCCCCCTTCGTAATGTATACCAGATCCTCGTGCGCAGTCCGTGCAGATTGAGATTGATCCGGGCCGACACATTCCGTTTCGGAAGGATAGAGGTATAGAGTAATGATTCTCGAAACATAATTCACAGGAGTCGAACAGTGTCTATCCGGGTAAGCTTGCGCGGCATACTTATGCTGATCCGGATCGATACATTACGCTAATTACCCAATGTTGGTTTTCCCGTGGGACGGCTCATTTGAGATACTAGAGATTTAGATTAAAACTAAAATCTCACGAAAAAGTTGTTCGGACACTAAACTCACCTTCTTAGTGGTGAGCATTCCGTGGATACCAAAACATGATTCAACGGTATTAAGACGAACAAGTAATTGACCAATGTAACGCCGTGATGTGTTTAAAATGATGTTGAAGGCGGCATACAAACACAAACTATCAACTTGTAATATTACACAACATGCCTGAAAGATGTTGGATTAAACTAATAGATTAGTAGATCGTTTTCTCTAGTGATTTTCTTGCCATTACGTATTAAACTATCTTTGATGTAAACCAAAGTTAATCTAGAGTAAATATGCCATCAGGGGGCTTGATCTGTTAAATGATCCAACGTTTAAACGTGCGTGCATTTGTCACGAAAAATGTTTTAAGATATGGATGTTAACCCTTTTCCACACGCAGACGCAAGTTGACACATCGTCAGCAGACGAACTGTGAAAACGGTGTTACTCAAGGAGAACTTTCTCCTTTTTGAAACAATGTTTTGTATGTTTTGATTATACTTTCATTCGAAGAATTTCTACCTCTTTGACTAAATGATTTCTTCTGCTGAATTGTAGTATATAGGAAAGGCTAAGTGTATTATGACAGTATATGGTTATTTTTTTATTTTTGCCAAGCCACACAATGTGTGGTTATGACTTGATGTAGTGTTTAGCAATGATTCGGATAAATCCACACCTCCACACAGCCTGATCAAAATCTAGTCTAACACGCAGCCTGGTGCTCTCTGGAAAATGACTTTGACAGAAACCAAAATTTAATCGTAATTGTCATAAATTTCAAAACAATCAATAACCGATTTTCATATGGCATGCCGATAATTTAAATATCTCGTTATACTTGAAAATAAAACTCATGCTAAGGCCTATTAAGCATTTCAACTTTACCGTTTAAAACATGGGAGCCTTCATGTGATATCTCAGGTTGGTTGAATAATTGATTTTATTGATTGGCTGGTTGGGGGCTTATTTCGGTTATGTCACAGCGACCAATTCACATAATGCGTATGTACTAATTTTCACGCCTCAGTTCTCCGCTTACTATTCTATGTGGACAGCTGGCTACAGTGTACATTCTCATTGTAATTATTAAGCCCGTTGGTGGGAGACTGATGACGCATCGCATCGCCTTTTGCCAATCAACATATAGAAAGGAAATAACTGCAACATTACAAAAAAAAGTTATTTGAGCCGTCCCGCGAGAAAACCAACAGTATGGCATCTGTATAATGTATCGACCAGATCAGCCTGCGCTGTCCGCGCAGACTGATTCGGCCGACAAATCCCGTCTCAGAAGGATATAGGTACATAGTAATGATTCATGAAACAGAAACTTCACAGGAGGCGAAATGTGTCTATCCGGGTAAGCCTGCGCGGTATGCTTAGGCGGATCAGGGTCGACAAGTTACGCTAATGTTGGTTTTCTCGCGAGACGGCTCATAAGATTTTCCTTTGTCATGATAGGAATCCCCCTAGAATATTATGGATTTTAAGATGTCTTTGGACGTGTTTTGATGCGTTTTGGTGTGACAGGAAGATGTTTTTAAAGTTATTTCTTGTGAGTCTATGCAAAATGTCAGAGATAATACCCGATATAATGGTCCCGGATTCATCTCTACACCAGCAATGAAAATGCGAAGGCCGATGAAGCCAAAAACACCGATGACCCGTAGGGTGTCCAGGTCAATCGCAGACCCTGGACCAACGGAGAAACACCCGATCCTCGCTCGATAGGTAGCGATGTCCACCATTTTTGCGTTCTATTTATAGGACAGTCCTACTACAATTACTACATTGCGGGGTAACCGAAAAGCACCAGTGATAACGAAGGTCGTAATACTTATAGAATCTACCTAGATCTAGATCTACTCAGTGTCAATTTGACAGTGGCACAAAACGCAAGAATATCAAAAGGCCTGGCCGACTTATTTAAAATGCGGTCCGGCCGAAAAGCATGTTCGGCCGAAAGTGGTCGGACCGGCCGGACCGTCGACGACGCCACTGGGTCGCTAGTGTGTTTAATTTAGAGACCACATTTTACATTAAGCATTTTGAAACCTTTTGTCAGAATATTTGATATTGATTAAAACTGGGCTATGGTCAAAATAGGTTACGTGTATGTCTCTCCAAAAACTAAGAATCCGTCGTGGCCGTGTCCGGGCTTTCAAACCGCGTGTCTTAGGTTTGATCCTGTGAGTTTTGATGCCTGTTTAGCACATGTATTTTAGAAAAGGATAAACAGAAGTTACCCTATACTTAATGTTTGCAACTTCTCAGATAAAACATCTTTTTTATCTGAAATTTCATCTTTTTCCAGATAAATTTACTTAATTATCATCGAAAGGAAAAACAAATAAAGTACTCAGTTTCCAAAGATGTCTGATATTGAACAGTTCTGTTCAATTCCACGTAATTTCTCCACGTCGAGGGTATTCTCCCTAACAATTTTGTTTTATCTTTTTTTTTAAATAACTTTATTAGCCACGTACATTGGTATGGGTAGGTCGTGGCCATCCTCCCTCATACCTTACAATGGATATGTTATTGTAGTATTTAAAAAAATGTGTTAATAAATGTAACTTGGTTAATGCACATATACTATATATATACAATTTCTAATACCGTTTACCACATCATTTTAAATTTATCAATTATATAAATTATTTATGTATGATTCCTGGGTAAAACACACCACTACTTGCTATGATACGTGTTTTGACTAAAGACACTCCACCATGACAGCTACGACAGTGGATGGAGCCGGTGTCTTCTGATTTAAAGTATTCGACACTAAAGATGAGTGTATTGTTAAAAAGGTTATTTATTTCCACGGATGTTAATAAAGTTATACATTAAATATTAGAAGGAAAGGAGATAAAAAGCGATATACAAAAAAATGCTATTTTCTGTCTGTGTTATGCATAAAATCATATACATACACACATATACATACGTGCATATACATACTAAGTTATACACACATATATACAAAGTTATACACACATTTATACAAAGTTATACACACATATATACACACACACTCATATATATACAAATGCTTATACATACATACTTCTCAGAGTTTGAGAGAAAGAAATGTTTAACTGCTTTGAAAACATAGTGAGTAAAAACGAACACAGATTGCTCATAATGTACAATTTCTCTAATTTCCAAAAAAGTAAATTTATACAAGTACATGTATAGGCATAACTGATAATGCTCGATCTCTTACTCAATTGGGCTACACTTTCAGCATTGATTGCTTATTCACACTATAACGTACAGTGATGGTTGCACTGAATGACTCAGTGATGCACAAACATAAATGCATCACTGAGTAATCTGATTGTAAAACTGTTCCAAAGTACAGGTTTATAAGTTAAACAATGTGACAGATACATTGCAATTCTCAAGGGACCTCAAATGGTTAACTCACAATTGAACACAATGTTAAAAAAGCATTTAAATCCATGTATCAACATGTAGATCAACAGGACCAAGATCATCCGAATATTATCACATTATATCACCTATGTGATGGCATAGTAGTTAATGGGTCCAGACAACTTAAATGAAATGAAATTGTTTGCTGCTTTCAAGCAACGTGTGTCAACAAACCCCTAAATTGTTGACAATGCTCAACCATTTTTATATCTACCTTAATGCAATAGCCTGCAATTACCTTCAAACCCTTTTCCTAGAATTCGATATATTAGCTGTCATGAGTGACTATATTGCTCTGTAGAACATATTTAATTGATTTGTTGACTACATCAACTTTTCGGCCCTTTTTTCCTGGTGAATATCACTTTTGACTCTATTTGTAAATTTATTGATGCAGTTATCTAGATATCACATATTACCCTCCCAAACTAGATGCACACAGGCAACATTTAAAGGTCTTGTCACATGCATAGTGCCCTTCCATGCAATTTCAACACAGACTGACAAGGAGTTGACCTGATAGCAGGTAATTAAGGGCTTAGTTAGTTATGCTTCAAAATTCGCCTACAAGTGGGAAAGGTTGCACAATTTGTTTCCACTTCTGCCATCATCACCTCATTATGGTGAGCATGTGTGCCCATTAACTTGGGAATCCTATGATGCATGGTTTCTCATGTTGACATCTAAGTGTGACATTGACCATTGAAGTACATACCTGGTATTGGTGAACATGTTTGCCCAGTAACTTGTGAATCCTATGATGCATGACTGAGATGTGGGCCGGACAAGGTTCAGTCATATCAAACAGTACAATGATTGACCTTTGTCCACTAAGTGTGACCTTGACAATTCAGGTTCAGGCCTGTATCTTGTACTAATCATGTGTTTCCCGTAACTTGGAAATCCTGTGATGCATAGTATTCCATATAGCAGTTTTCCAAGCAACTGGATTATTTCCCACATAGACTATGCGAGCAAAGACGAATGACGCTTGTCGTATCGACTTTTGTCATACGTCGGAAGGAATGTTGACCAAGCTGGGGGTATTCACAACCCCTGAATTGACAACCCGCGTCGCTACCGACTGAGCAGAGAAACCAACCTTAACGTAATTATAACACGTGTAGATATGAGCAGTGCTCTGTGAAAACCAACCTTAGCGTAATTATTACACGAGTAGATATGACCGGTGCTCTGCGAAAACCAACATAAGGACAATTATAACACGTTAAGATATGACCGGTGCTCTGCGAAAACCAACATAAGGGCAATTATAACACGTGAAGATATGAGTGGTGCTCTGCGAAAACCAACTTTAGCGTGATTATTATACGTGTAGATATGACCGTTGCTCTTCAAAAACAATCATAATGTAGTTATTTGAACTGCGCATTACCATCTGCATCTGCCTATACATGTATAAGTA
This sequence comes from Clinocardium nuttallii, assembly GCA_031471495.1. NCBI lineage: Eukaryota > Metazoa > Mollusca > Bivalvia > Cardiida > Cardiidae > Clinocardium > Clinocardium nuttallii. The sequence continues at coordinate 7,633 of JAUELF010241270.1, forward strand.
CGTTTAGTATGACGATATACATGCATGCTGTATAAGTAAGTAAAACATAGTGTAGTCCTATGTTTCTGCGGGAAAATGTGCATGTATATACTAAATATATCGGTCCAGTAGTCACCAATGTGAACCTATCATTACGCATCGAACAGCCTTTGGTTATCCGTTTTCCTAAAAAAAACTATTCCTTTGTTCGATCCAGATGAACGAGGTCAACTGCAATAAAAGACAAAAATTGGTTCTGCTAGCATCAGTAGCTTATTTAACAAAACACAATAGATTCAACCAGAATCCTGCAATTTAAACCACAGCAAAACACACATGATAGAGAAACATTTGTACTTCTCCATTCTATCGTTTCAGTACCTTTAGTACAATCTTGTTATCATTACTATATGACCACTAGGGGTCTAATACTAAATATATGCTAAATGTTCAAACGTTCGGCCTGACAGCTTTCTTCAGGAACTTAATCACGCTCGATGCCGGCTTCCAGGATATTTTACCAGCACTCGCTCCGTTTGTGTAGAACACACCCAAAAAGCAGAACCCGCTCATCACGAGATTCGAACAAGGGGCATTTGGCCAACGTTGTCTTCCATTTTTAATACAATTGACTGTGTTTAATACTGAATATGACATTATGCTTTTGATGATGAGATTTTATTTATAAATATTATGTCGTCAAAATTTATTGGCCGCTTATATTCGTATATACATCATAGTTTGTGACTTCTTCGTGTTCGTATAACCAAGTCTAGCTATGAACGTACGAAGAAAATGCCGCGTCTACCAAATTTCGAAAGCAGTGAAACTAAATGATGTAGTTAGCCGTTTGTAGTCTGTAGTCGCCATAAAAACACTTTATGTGCCATAAATAACCAACCATCAAGAGATGTGGATTATGTCGAAGGATAAAAGCTTATTGTAGTTCTCTTTACATGTAAAGTCAGAACTCTTGAAGTCAATAACATGATTCAGTGTGTTTTGTGTTTTACGCCGTTTTACGCACCTTTCAACTGTTATTCAGTCGTAACACGGAGTTTCCTGGGTAAATTTCCCGTAATACTAAAAAGTTCATCTTAAAACCAACACAGCAGTCGTAATAAATATCCCCTACAAGCCAGATCACCGAGAATCCATCGGGAATCCACCGATAAATGAATCCACTACTAGGTCAAAGGGAAGGAATTCATTTTCCATAGGCGATCATAATAGCATTATGGTTTATGGTTCGTTAATTTCAAATGAATTAACACATTCACCTGTATCAAATTAAAATTCATTCTTAGTACTACAAAAAAAACACAGAAAAAACCGCTCACATGTTCACAGTTCGTAGATTTAGGAGGTCAAATCGAAGATCACCCTTATCAAGCACTGAATTTTACTTTCAATTTCAGAAAATACAGCATGTTCTGAAAATGACTCTTATTGTGTAAACGTAGCAAACGCAAACACTATTTGTATTATAAATCAGTCACAGGTTATTGAATTTAATCAACAACGCTTTTAAATTACAATAATTCTTTTTTATTATTTTCCTATTTTCAACCTCATAATATTATATTTATCTGAAATTCCCTGGAAATCTTTTTCTGCCCAGCAAGTCAATCCGACTAACTTCTCTTTGACCTAAATCAAGTTCTGTTTTTCGATAACGGCATAACTTTTACATTTAAGTATATGGCCGTCTATTGCGGACTTACAACATAATATCAATCAATTTGGTTTTAACAGTTATGCAAAAGAAACAATTTCCCTAAACCCTCTGTGTACAGACCTGTCCTTTTAGATTTTTTAACAATATGATTGTTTCCACATTAATCTACATGTATCATACATTCAAAAGTCAGTTTTTGCATAAATATACAGTTGTTAGCAGCAATGTCTCATAGGCATCTACTTCTTCCTACACTGTTATCTTATCATTTATTCATATTTATTTTACAGCTAAGAAGGTTCAGTCTGTTAATGTGATAAGGAATTATCCAATGTGCCACTCTAATTTTTTTTATGGCATATTGACCTGTGGGGTTCTGTGTACGTCAAACATGACATACTCTATAGTTAGCAAGTCTTTAGACAACGCAAAAACAGGATACATACATAGTGTTTTTTCATCATGTAAGGTGACAATAAAATGAGAAAATCCATGTTCAAAGGTGGAAATAAATGTGGTCCGGAAAGACAAAGTTTTTTTAAAGTGAGTCAAAACAGTGAATATGTAAGACCAACTATAGAAGAAGCTTAATTAATGAATGTAGACCCAGTTGTTCGTGATTCAATGGCATATACGTCAATTTAAAAAGACCATAAGCCGGATTTTGTTGTATTGTGCCCGAGACTTAAACAACCTGATTACAAGTGTACTGGAAACAGAAACACAAGTAATTTATGGTGAGTACACATTATACAGCATATAACTATACATTTAAGCTTAATAAAGAAATGAAAATGCATTAAAATCTTCAAGTTGTCAAGGGAGAAAACTCGGTAGACCTTATGCACACAGAGCTCATTCAAGAAGTATGTTAGTTAGCTTTTTTCACCAATACTATTTCATATACAGACTTATTCAAAACTTAAACACATGCAGGAAATACAATAAAATCAAACTTATAAGTTCAAACGTAGAAATAAATGTGGCCTTGGAGGTCAAAATGTTTTGAAAGTGAATCCTAACAGTCAATAGATTGGGGAAGAAGCTGCATTAATGGCTGTACACCCAGTTGTTCATGATGCAATGGCATCTACGTCAACTTTAACAGACCTGAAGCCGGACGTCATGGTATTGCTGAATTAATGGCTGTACTGCCAGTTGTTCATGATGCAATGGCATCTGCGTCAACTTCAACAGACCTGAAGCCGGATGTCATGGCATTGCTGAATTAATGGATGTACACCCAGTTGTTCATGATGCAAAGGCATCTGCGTTAACCTCAACAGACCAGCAGCCGGTACATGAAGCAGAAACACAAGTAAATTTGGGGTAGGTAATGATTATATAGCATAGAAATTTACCTTCAAACTGATAATGACTTGATTTCTGCAATTGTGAGCGATAAATGCATTAATGTTATCAAGTTTACAGTCAAAGGGAGATAACTCGATAGACCTTATGCACACAGTAAATTCAAAAGGTTTTTAGTTCTGTTCAACCATGATATTTAATATACACTCAACTACTTTAAAAACGCACCACTGGTATAGGTTTTAAAAAAAACATTTAACGCGGCTCAATTTTAATGAAATTTGACAACAACAAACGTTCATATATTGTTAATAATAAGAGTAAATTTCATTTGGAAATTTCAAAATCTTGCAGACATATCACATCTGAAAGTGTGATACCGCGTTATGAAAGCTCACATATCAATAACGAGTGTAACTACCATTAGCGGCAGTGCAAGCCATACACCTACGCCTTGATATTTGCTGTTGTGGAATCTGACCCCATTCTTGTACTAAGGCTCGGGTGAGCTCATGTACGTTATTTGGCTGAGGGACTCGGGTGTTAAATACGGCGATGCACTCCACGTAAGGTGCCGTATTGACGTGGCGTTGGTTACTCTGGGTTGCCCTGGCCGAGGTTTGTCTTTTACAGCTCCAGTCTGGATGAATCGCTGTCTGAGACGAACTATTGTAGTTTTATGGCAGTGAGAATATCGGACAACGGCCACGATGCCCCCTCCCTGCTCTAACAAGGCCTAACGCCTCAGAACGCTGATGGTCAGTTAAATGTGGAATTTCTCTAGGAATAAATAAAATCCTATGCAAACATGTGTTTTTTTCTATCCGTCTATCGCCAGGGTACACACGCATGGATAAATAATCCTACTTCCCGATATATACGAGCGCCACGTCGGAAACATGGAAAACTAGCACGTTCACGTCAAGCGTTTTATTGCGTACGAAAACAACCAGAATTAATATACACATTATGATTACACAATCCAAAAAGCTGACCCATTATATAAATATAGATGAAAAATATGTTTATATGTCTACAGGCAATTTTTAAAAGTGGTGCGTTTTAAAGTAGCTGAGTGAAGTGTTAATATTGGTCATGGTTATATATGGTTATCGTGTTAATATTGTTAATATTGGTCATGGTTATATGGTTATCATGTTAAAATTGTTAATATTGGTCATAGTTATATGGTAATCATGTTAATATTGTTAATATTGGTCATGGATATATGGTTATCATGTCAACATTGTTAATATTGGTCATGGTTAAATGGTTATCATGTTAATATTGTTAATATTTGTCATGGTTATATGGTAATCATGTTAATATTGGTCATGGTTATATGGTTATCATGTTAATATTGTTAATATTGGTCATGGTTAAATGGTTATCATGTCAATATTGTTAATATTTGTCATGGTTATATGGTAATCATGTTAATATTGGTCAGGGTTATATGGTAATCATGTTAATATTGGTCAGGGTTATATGGTAATCATGTTAATATTGGTCATGGTTATATGGTTATCATGTCAATATTGTTAATATTGGTCATGGTTAAATGTTAATCATGTCAATATTGTTAATATTGGTCAGGGTTATATGGTTATCATGTTAATATTGTTAATATTGGTCATGGTTATATGGTTATCATGTTAATACTGGTCATGGTTATATGGTTATCATGTTAATATTGGTCATGGTTATATGGTAATCATGTTAATATTGTTAATATTAGTCATGGTTATATGGTTATCATGTTAATAGTGTTAATATTGGTCATGGTTATATGGTTATCATGTTAATATTGTTAATATTGGTCATGGTTATATGGTTATCATGTCAATAGTGTTTATATTGGTCATGGTTATATGGTAATCATGTTAATATTGGTCATGGTTATATGGAATCATGTTAATATTGGTCATGGTTATATGGTAATCATGTTAATATTGTTAATATTAGTCATGGTTATATGGTTATCA